>WEDG01002605.1:0-63959 GCA_017591395.1 Schistocephalus solidus | reverse complement strand
CTTAACTTCGCCTCGGATTTAACCCTAGGATTTTTTTAACTGCTTCCTTTCCAGTTCACCGTCTATGCCACAGATTGTTGAATTTTGTTTTAAAAATGGCAAATCGTTTAGAATCGGATATGTATATTTTTTTAATTTTATTTATTTATTGCCAGTTTACAGGCAAGGTGAAAAAAATATACAGTAGAGGGTCAAGCTGACAGTAAAAAAACTACTGATCGTTGTTTCAGGTGTTTTCAGGAGAAATAACTGCAGCTTATTGAGTAATTATAGTTCTGGACAGGGACGCGTTAACACAGGTGCCCGGTGAAGAACCTCTCCATTCAGTGTTACGGATCTGGTATTCTGCACCAGCAGGTATGTCGGCGAGCGGCTGTTCGCTGTCGACTGAGAAATAAGCCGATTGAGGTCTGCAGAGCCAGTAATATTGCCCTCAGCATGAAGACCGGCACAGGATTCAGAGTCCGTGAATGCAACAGAACCGAAGAGAGCTTCAACAGAGTCAGCACCCAAACGTTTTGGAAGGTGTCCTGAATGTAGAAAACTAGTGACAGTTCACGTAAACAAGAGATAGTTTTGGTTAATTTTGATACTTCTAGGTAGCTTATTCTAGATTGCTATAGCGTTTACCGAAAAAAACTGTCGGTATCTAACTGTGCGTGCCAAAGGAAAAAATAAAAATACATCTCGATGACTGGTGCGCTGAGAGTGGTCGAGGTGCCTCAAAAGATGTAAGGGGGTTAAATGTTCGACTGTTTAGTAGTTAAAACAGTAAAATTAGTCCCTTCTGTAATCTGCGAAGCCACAGCGGGTCAAGGCTTGTAAGCTCACAGCGTTGTTGGAAGGACAGGTTTCGGTGATCTGAATAGAAAACTCTTTTTGTTAAGAAGTGCTGGACTGATTCTATCTTCTTTCGTTCACTAGCGTGCAAAAGACTAACAACAAACGAGCAGTATTCCAGACTAGGCCTGACATACATTTTATAGAGGCTGATTCTAATATTGACGGTTTTAAAATTTCTGAGAATAAACCCAGTAGTTTGGCGTGCTTTCGAGACAATCAGGGCGCCATGCTCTGATAGATTAAAAATACTTGAGTATTTAGAATTTATATTTGGTAAGCACCGCGAAGGTACTGTCTTAGCAAACATTAGTAACGAAATAAAGTTATGACAATGTGTGCAGATAAAATGTACAAATTCATGACTTGTCCTGCTATGTCAACAGTTAGCAATGTTTTAAAATTAATGGTGAACTAGAAAAAATAGGCAGTGAAAAAAAACTCCTGCCATGAAAATGGAGGCAGAGTTCAATAGGCCTTCATTTTCGAATAGAAGGTAGGAGAAAAAAAACTGCTTAGGAAAAAATGGTCAGGTGGTAGAATAAGGTAATACTGCAGTAGCATTTCAGAATGAGATAATGAAACGTCGAGGTGATTCGTTCTTGATCACTTAGGCGTATGAAACAGAATCTCACGAAATGCGTCAATGAACTTATAGCCTCAGCATCATAGGATCCAGAATTGAATTCTGATGATAGTTAGTATCCAAAGAAACCGCAGCATTTAAGACTGTGTACCACCGAATTTGTACGTCCGAATGACGTCATCGTTTGGAGGACCGGTAATATAAGGAGACATTATAGTTCATGGGCGTCTCGAGGTAGCGTAAATATAATTTCCAGAGGGTTACTCAAATTCCCGATGGTCCTTTCTCCGAGTCATGGGGAAAGCTACTGGGAAAAGATGAGGAAAATAAAAGGTTAATAGAATCAGTGTTAAGATAAATGTGCAGTCTTCGCTTGAATGCAGATAGACTAGTTAACGACCTAATTTCAATTGGCAAGTTATTCCAAAGAAAACTATAGCTAGAAGCAAAGAAGAGAGAGCGTTTACACGTGGAGGATGCAGGGGGAGGTATAATTAGTGCAGAATTTCTTAGGTTATAAGGAAGACTAACGGGGGTAATGACAGAAAGCTTTGGGAGAGTAGAACTATTATTAAGTCGAAAAAGGAGACAAAAGCCTGCTTCAAATCTCCTGACCCAAAGAAATTTTAGCTTCGTTAGCTGGCATCTCGTTGATGAGGAAGTAGTTGAAAGAGTCGGAAATAGCAGTTTTTTTGTGAAATGTCTTTGGACATTTTCAATTTTTAAACGGCTAGATTTGTTCATCAAACCGAAGAAAGGACAGCAAAATTCAAGAATGGGAAGTACAAACATACGATAAAGTCTTAATTTAATTTCAGGAAGGTAGAAATTATAAGAAATAAAGCCGCAAATCTGAGCAGCTTTGGCCGTAATTCTATCGGCATGAGGCGAAAGATCTAATTTATTGGTGTAACTTAAGCCCAAGTCCTTGATGGAGGAACATTCAATCATATGGCATCCTTCAAAGATAGGAGGTTTCGGCAGCCTTACAGGCCCAAAACTCATGTAGCGACACTTAGTAGGTGAGAACTCCATTAGCCATGTGGAGTTCTAGGCCGAAAGAGCGTCTAAGTCTGCATGAATTTGTTCTAGGCACCGTTCGGTTGTAGAGCTAGAGAAGGAATACACGCATTTGAGATCATCAGCATAAATAAAAAATTGAGAATATTTAACTATCGGTGAAATATCATTTATATACAGTAAGAACAACAAAGGACCTAATACGGTACCTTGAAGGACACCACTAACAATCGGGGTAGCACTTGAGTATGAGGACCCTACTAAAACTTTTTGTTTTCGATCATTTATGTATGATCTAATAAAGTCAGTAAGGGGACTAAGAAATCCTTTAGCTTCTAGTTTAGCTAGAAGTCGTTTATGTGGCACCTATCAAATGCCTTACTAAGATCAAAATAGATAACTTCTACAGATAGATGATCATTACGAAGAGAGTTTAGTAGATTTAGAAAAGACATGTGGCAGGTTTCACAAGAACGGTCCGGTAAGAAGCCGTGTCGGAAAAGTTGATAATTTTATTGCTTATGCAAAAATCCGTGATTTGTTTTGCAATTAGTTTTCGAAGAGTTAAGCAAGAGAAGGCGTTTTATGAAAACCGCGATAGTTATGAATGTCCGAGCGGGAACCAGATTTAAAAACTGGTATTATAATAGAAGTTTTCCAATAATCGGGGAAGAAACCATTTTCGAGAAATACTGAGAATAATTTGCTTAGTAAAGGTGGTAATCCCTTAACTGTTTAATAAGTGAGTTTAAAATGTTATCAGTTCCAACTGAATGTGAATTTTTTAGGTGAGCTATTACTTTTTGAATACATGAAGGCGAGAAATAAATAGTTGTTAGAAGCGAATTTGAAAGCAGAGGAATTGTGGGAGTGGGGCTAGTTTCAGTGGTAATGTGGTTGGCAAAAAAACGAGTTTAACAATTCTGCTTTGCCCAAATCATCTGTAACAATTTGTTTGTTACTGTCGAGAAAGGGCGGAGTTACATTCAGACGCTTAGCCGATGACTGAAAATGAAAAATTTGAGCAACAGATTTGGATGAATTGGCATCACTTAGTGCCCGAGACTCCCTACGCTTATCTCGCGCGAGCCTTATTCTCGATGCTAATTCAAATATTTGTGCAATCCTTAAATGAACTGACAAAGAGCTTTTAGATGAATCTTTAAGTTGCTTTCGTAATTTTTTAAGTCTGTTCTGGAGAAAATGCGGAACAGTAGAAGAAGCTGTATGTGAATTAAAAATCTTAAACGGGATACAAGCCTGGATTTTTTCTGTGAGGCTCTGCAATAGCTCACGGAAAAAGTTAAGATCGTTGATTGAGAATATGCTTTGCCAATCAAGAGTGCTCACGAAATTATTTACTGTTTCATGGTTTATTTAGCAAAGTCGAGGTTATTGCATTTAACCTCAGGCTTCGTAAGAAGGGGAACTGGAAAACAACAGTGACATATTGCGTGATCACTTGTTAATAGATCATGATGAAAATTCATTAAGAGAGGGTGGACATCGTTTGTAAAAATTAAATCTAAAATGTTGTCATTTCTAGTAACTGATCTGACCAGTTGGGACATGTTTGAAAAGTTTATAGTATCGACCAATTTCTGATGTTAAGGCGGAGAGGAATTGGCCTGCCAGTCAATGTCTGGCAGATTAAAATCGCCTTCGATTATTTTGACATCAAACTGAGTGTCTGCAACTTTTTCAAATAGTTCACATAGCTTGCTTTCATTGCCAGAATAACACGGAGGATTATAGACACAGCCAACTACCGCTTTTTTATTGTGCGGGAGGATGACTGAAGCAAAGCATACATTTCCAGAAAAGGACGAAATGTTCAGATGAAAAGGGAAATGTACAAAGGATGACTTAATATAAAGGAGGCAACCACCACCACGTTTTTCAGCGCGGTCTTGTCGGTACAAATTGAAATTATCTATAGCAAGCGTCGAGTCAGAAATAAGAGAGTGAGCCCAGGATTCAGCGAAGCACAGCACATCTGGATCAAGCTCAAAGGCTACTGTCCTAAGCTCAGCCATCTTATTTACAACTGACCTCGCAATGAGTGAAACTAAGCTGAGCTTTTTCCTGAGCGGCAGATTACGCTCATCAGTATTTATAAAAAAGGATAATTTGGTGGCCGAGAAGAAAACTGGAAAGAAGAAACGAAAGGTGGGAAAAAAAATTGCTCTGGTCTACAATTTGTCGAAATGTTACTGTTAAGAGAACTGAGATTATTGTACAGCGGCATAGTTGGATGAAAACCTTGGAAGGGAGGGCTATATTGTGGCGTTTGAAAGATAGGGGGTGGCATAGAAATGAGATTTTGAGGGACCTTAGCAAAAATTGGCGGAAAACGTGCATTTGAAAAAGGAATAAATGATTTCGAAAAACTGGTAGCATAATTAGAAGCGCCGAATGGCTACGGTCACGTACCAGAGGGTAAAAGTTATGGTTTCGAGGACGTTACCTATCCAAACCCGGATGTTAGGAAAGGGAGGGACAGTATGTTCACTAAACGTTCTAGACAAGAAAGCATTGAAGCTATCAGCAGTCAACTTAGCGTCAGCTATTGGGTTACCTTAGGCATCTCAAAGTACGGGGTGGTGCGTTTTTCTCTGCGCTTTTACTGTGCGCGAAAAGAGCTTCGCAACATTTAACGAAGGGTTTTCGGCAAAAGTAACCTCATCGGCTTGTCTTTTTTCGTCAGACAGCCTCTTAGCCTCTTCAAAGATTTCCTAGATCAATCTCAGGACGGAGGTGTCGTTTTGTATATGAAAACGACGGGAGAATCTACGCAGTCTACGGAGAAATGATAAAGGCAGGTAGACATCATCCTTGATATTAATTATTTTCTTACGGGGAACCAAACGAGAAATGAGTGACCTAGAACTTTTTAAAAAGTATCAGTACAAACATTCACATCCGAGCATAAAAAGATGTTAGTCCAGTCGTGGGAATTTAGGTGTGTTAGCAATTCGCTCATATTTGCTGATCTGAAATCACGGAAAAAGCTATATTTTTTGGAAAACGTTTCAGCAGCCTTTAGTTCTAGTGTAGAAAGAACTATAGTATGATCAGAATTCCCAAGTGGATCTTAAGGTGACACTGACGATGGCTGACAACCTCTACAAAAAATAAGATCACGTATGTTTGATCCTCGGGTGGGAAAATCAACTACCTTGTCCCACATGCCTATATCTATGGCCTAAAGTAGGTCTTTGAACTTTGCAGGACCGGAAGTTGGAAACAAGTGAACTTCAGGAAGATTGAAGTCACCTGCAATCAAGAAAAACTTCAGATTTAAGTAATCTGCAGCGTGAAATGCCTGCGAGAGACAAAGATCGTAATCCTCGCTGGCAATGGGTGGGCGATAGACACTACCAACGAGTAAAGAGTGGTTATTTTTTAGAACTACTCGGATCCAACAGCTCTCCTCTACCGCTGTAAATTGGCAATAGTCCAATGGAAAAAATGTAAATGGTTGCCTAAAATAGATACAGCTTCCTCCGCCATGGCCCTCGTGTCGATCATTCCGAATGTAAGCGTAGCCTAGAATAGAGAGTTCGGAGTTAGATACGCAGGGTATTGCCCATGTCTCTGTAACTATTTTAATGTCGAGGCGTTTGATGTAAACCAGAGTCTGGAGCAAAGGCATCTTACTAAGCAGAGATCTGGCATTGATGACGATTAGTTTAAGCGGGCACGTTTTTGGTTTCTGAAACGGGACAGTCAGGCTGTCAGGGTGACTGCCTTCAGCCAGAGAAATGCTCTTTTCACTTGAACTATCTGTCCGTCCCTTATTTTGAGATTTACCTCGACATTGGTCTTTCGTGTTTTCAGTTCTATTATTAGCTGTCGCATTTTAATTTGCTCTTTTAACCCATATTCCGGTTGAAAATACACTGTAGAATGCAGACCCCGCAGGGTTGATTTTCACTGTAGCAGGAGCTTTGCCTGTGCTTCGTTTTCCAAGATGATTTTAAGAGGTCTTGGTTGAGGATTTGAATCGGGTGTAGACAGAGCCTTCCCTATTCTATATGCCTTGAGAATATGAATGGACTCACCGTCCGTCAGCAGCTTTTTTGTATACAATTGATGGAGTTCCAAGTCATGTTTAACTCGCTCCTTTGGAATAATTGAAGCTGACTCCGGGACACCTTTAATGAATACATTCTGTTTTCGACTCAATCTAGGGCCTATTTGTAAATCAGATCTATCAGCTGAGTGAGTACTGGTAACCAGCTCACTTTGCCTGATAGGTCCAGATGAATTTGGGTGTTGGGCAGGCTGGAAACAAAGCTCTGCACGACTTATTCATCTTATACTTCTTCTTATTTGGCTTTACAAACTCGCCCAACCTCTTTAACATCGCATGTTGGTGCAACGTCTACCAGTGATGTAGCGATGGGCGGTAAAGCCAGATTAGTGCTGATGCTACCCGAACTAAGTACCGGTGGAGTGGTGCAAGGACTAGATGGGGCTCCCTTCGGAGGTAGCGAAAATTCCTCTGGTTTACCGGGTCCAGCAATCGTGATATGTTTAATGTAACTTTTATTGTAGCTTGAAGAAGCTATAAATGAATACGAATTTTGCTTTGTGGGAGGTTTATTACGAACAGGAGCGTTTTTAGCAGTTGGGTAAGATACAGATTTTTTAAGTTATCTATTTCTTGTCTTAGATTGCTTATTTCAGGCTCCTGAGAATTTCTGCTGGAGGCTGAAACACCCCATACATGTTTCGTCTTCGTAAGCTACATTAGTTTAAGCTTACTGAACTTTTACCCCGTTTAGCGGGACATGAACAATTAGCAGAATAACGATAGTTACAATTGTTTTCTGCTTGTCCATTAAATTGCTTAACAAGATCCCTACCAATATGGTCGAGTGGGTAGAGGCGCCGATAGACGGTCCCAAGCAGCTTGGTCGTGGACCAATGTTTTGTGTCAATAAACTTATGGAACTTGAGTTTTGCATGTTATAATTGCCACAAAATTAACAGAGATTCAGTTAGGATATTCTACAATAAGAATATGAAAATATAAGGACTCAGCCTTTGGTTTGAGTCCCTTCCGCGATTGAGAGCCGATGCAGGGAGCACACTGCCGGCGTGAGTTTCAGAAAGCAGCAAAGATCGAGGGTCTAAAGTCGCAATTTACAAACTCAGAGGAATATAAAGACAATTCCTTAATAATTTTCCAGCACCGTGTCTTCTTCACTGAGGTAGAGACAAAAAACTCGTAGGCTCGAGGGACTTAAAATTCGAAATCAATTTCAAACGACGCGCCAGTTTACCATACGACTCATTTCTGCTGTTCATATGGAGGCTCACATAGTGCAGCAATTATCCACTTTGTATTTATTTAAACCACGGTACTAAGTTTGGAATGATGGGGCGCTTTGGGTCCTCAATATACAATTTATTTATTTTTTTATATTTAAACTTTTTCGACAATTGTATTTGCGTGAGTACGAGCAACGATTCCTAAATTTAATGTTGAACCCCTTTTAGGAACTTTGCCATTTTTTTCTGCACTTGCTCCTGTATCAACAGCAGAGGATTCAACCTGAGCATCTTTCGGTAAGAACGAGTTATGTTCGGAGTTAAAAATCATTATTTTAACTCTTCTTGGCCTTTTTCAGCTTCAAATCCTTCGTCTTCGGTCCATTAAATTCGACGAGCTTTTCAACGTCGCCCTTTTTGTGTCATCCAGCAACGATGTCGCAAATGTTTGTGTATCCAAAGCATTACGGCTTCTGTCTGACCTGGATGATAGTAGTAAGTTGCATGAGCTGGTTTGATCTCCCTTTCGATGAAAGGAAATGTTTACTGATTTACTGAGCTCTGTAGACGCAATGTCATTTAGCTCAAAATTAGGTATTTTCGAGGAGGCTGTTTTTGCATAGGTAATTTTTTTTGTTGGAATACTGGTTGCTACGGGTGGTTTTTTCTGGGTAAAAAATGAACCTTCCCTTTTAGTTGGTCCATTTCTTGTTTCAAGTTATTTATCTCATTCTCCAGCAATATGAATTTCTCTAGGAGACTCAAACACCTCATGCATTTTCGTCCTCATATGTGACATTCATTAGTATTATCAAGCTTTTTGCCCGCTTGAAAGGAGTAGAATAAGTAACTTAATATCTGTCTTTGCCATCTTTTAATGTATTAATACAATTTTTATGTTTATTTCCGTGTGAATATGGCTTTGCGGTTAGGAGCGTTGCCACCAATTCTATCGGACAGGGTTCAAAACCCGACCGCGTCACCAATTTGTTTTTTCCACGCTGATGAATCCTGAGCATCTATGTTTTCCATACCACTTTCGATTATTTGCGAATGCACTTTATTTATAAATCTTCTTAAATAAATGGGCAAGGGTGCAATAATATTCAGCAGTCAGACTTCAAGAGGCATGCAACAACTCAGCCTTTGTTTAGACTTCTCCTTCCCCGTTTGAGGGCAGATTACAGCAGCACACCGCAGACGTTAATTCTGGAGGCAGGTGAACGTTTAAACTTGTATTTCTCGCATTGATAACGTCCGGGACGTGTAATCATCCTCAGTGAAGGAATATTTGGATATCCACAGAATAGTCAATTCTAACCCTTATAACAAGTCGGACGTGAATCAGACGCGAATCGGATCCGACCATGACTACGAATTCGGACGCGAATCGGATCCGAAAATTCGTATCTCGCTTTTTAACTGCACAGTGGAACCCCTTACTCCTTTGGTTGACGCCTATACTAGCTAAACGGTTAAAAAACGATCCATATTACATTCTTATCGAATAGTTATTAATGATAAGATGACTCTCGGAAGACTGAGTGAGCAAGTAAAATATATTTTGTTTAAAAATATGCAAAGCGTAAGTGTACAAAAATAAATCTTATAAATTTATCCTAATCAGTAGTCCAGGGTTGATGGACCCGGCAATCCCTTCAGCCGTTTCATGAGGTATTCACTATGTAATGAAAAGACAATAAAATTAGTGATGGTGAGTAAACAATGCCCATGATTTTATGTAGTAAATGTTTTTATACAACGTTGATAATTAAAATCTACTAACCGTCAGCACAGTGCCCCAGGGCTGCCTTTAAGCCTCTTTTCTGCAGTCGGTCATGTGCCTTTTTAAAGGCATTTTTGAAAGCTCGTTCTAGCTGCAATTCGTCCGCATTTTGCTGAATATTCCAAAGATTGAACACGTCTGCGGTGCACATGAATTAGTTAATAATGAGAAATTTCTTACCCAAATGAATTCCTTATAAAGGGGAGAGGAAACAGGCATTATTGTCCTGGTGGCGACCGTAGAAAGTTAACCGGTAGGCCATCTCATCGGCGAAGAGCGATGTGAAACCGCGATCAGCAAAATGGCTGACGCTATCACCGCCAAGGGAGGCAAAATGGATAACGCAGTTAGACGGTAAGTAATGTCCAGACAACCTACCAATTGCTGCTTATAAGCCCTATCTACGACGGCTTTGGTAAGGGCATCTACTTCGTCAAGAGTCGAAATTTGTTGTACAATCGGACCCTTTGCTGCAGGCTGGGCGCATGTGTGCCGAAGCTACTAATTTGCTCATCTATGCGATGCCGTATGTCTGCCACCTCCACTTTCAGAGCCGGCGCAAGCCTTATTTGTTGCGTTTGGCTTTGCATGATCCATCGAAGACTTTCTTTGATGGCTGATCGGCTGGGTTTTCGTGTTTAATTTCCAATTCGCCTCTTTCGTTTGCGCCAATTTCCGTCCAGGAAGATTATCAATGCCTTTGACAGGGTTCCACACAAACGACTGATCTTTAAGCTCCGTCAAATGGGTGTGACTGGCAACCTACTCAAATGGTTGGCCGACTTTCTCACAGACAGGCGCCAGCGTGTTTGTATCGGAGACACTAAGTCTCACTGGGAAACCGTTCACAGTGGAGTTCCGCAGGGCAGCGTTCTGGGTCCCATTTTGTTTCTGATATACGTAAACGACTGTCTGGATTGTCTGACATGCGAGAAGGTAATGTTCGCTGACGATTTGAAGTTATGGAACTCGATTGAAAAACCGGAGGATGCGCGGAAATTACATCAAAACTTAGATCGCTTGCAAACATGGTGTGATGAGTGGCTGCTGAACCTTAATCTTAACAAATGCCAAATAATCCGACTGCGGTCTAGTTCCAGAAGGCTGATTAGGTTTGAATACCAGTACTTCATCAGTGGTCACCAAATCCAGGAGGTAAACATTCTAAAGGACTTGGGTATATGGATAACACCAACTCTCAAACCATCGTCGCACTGTGCGAATATCGCAAAGAAAGCTATGTGTATCTTAGGCGCAATCAGGAGGTCCTTCGTTAATTTTGACGGAGAGCTTTTTGGGCGCGTGTTTGGAACATTTATCCGGCCGGTGTTGGAATATTGCGTTCAGGCGTGGTGCCCTTGGACGAAACATGACTACGCTCTGCTGGAGAAAGTTCAACAGAGGGCAACAAAACTAGTCAAAGGATTGGAATGCCTACCCTATGAGGGCCGCCTAGAAAGACTTAAAAATTTTTTTCCACTCTCTTATAGGCAATACAGAGGGGGATATGATCTTAGTCTTCAAACTGGTCAGAGGAGTTGATTGTGCTCATCAGATGGCCAACGTTTTTGAATTGGCAAACATGACAAGTCTCCGAGGTCACCAATACAAACTGAAAAAGAAATCACGCCAAACTTGAAGTGCGGGCCAACCTCTTTTCCCAACGGGTGATTGACGAATGGAACAAAATGCCAGCCTCAGTTGTTCAGGCTGAAAGCGTTAAAATGTTTAAAAGAAGACTTGATGCATTTCTACTTGATGAACATATATTTAGTCAACAGCAATGATTGATATACTAAAACGACTATCGCCATGTAACATTTGCTTGTTTTGCTAGCGTCTATATGTAAATAGGGTTTTGCAAAGGCTCTGCCTATCTCCCTTATATATACTGAATTATACTGAATTATTTATGGTCAGTAAAAAGTCTAGGTCCTCTGTTTTGGATGAGGAGGAGGCGGAGGAAGAAGGAAAAAAGGGTATCACATTGGTTGACAAACTGGTGGAATAGCGGCAACATTTTGTGGCTCTCGGGTGCAGACGGTCTGAAAGAATTCGGAAAAGAAAGGATGCTTTAACCTGGTCGTCGGTCTCCAGTTTTTCCGATCTGCAGACCTACGGGCAGGAATCATTCCCTGCGTTTCTATTTGTACTCCGTATGCTAGCCATATAGCATTTTGAGTGTAACAACGATTTCTGCAGTATGTTTAGTTAAGAATTCTTTCGCAGCTTAAGTAGCCTCGTTTTACAAACCTTGCAGTGCCTCTCTACAATCCCCTTTAGTGAGCGTTGGAAGCAGTCTGTCTCGTAACGCCTTCAGAAGCGATTTCTTTTTTTTAAAGAGGCTTGCCAGTTTGGGTTCATCTACTGTGGCTGGTTTGTGGTTGTCTCTTTCATAAGAGGACAGTTGAGGTTAACAATCCTGTTTACTAACGAGCTCAATGTCATCCAATCTTTATTGGTTCCACCGTGGAGTTCTGTTTCACAGATATCTCTTACATTTGTCTTCTCATAAGTGGAAAGTCCCCCTTCCGAATGTTTCTTTCACAAGTATCGGGAAAATTTGCATGGCAAAACAGTGAGTACTCGAAGCACATCGTAATGTGATCGCTTGACGCTAATGACGGTTGATCCTGTAGGTCAAGCACATTTTCCTCATCTCGGGTAAAAATCAGGTCAAGAAAGTTTGACTATTGTTTTTCTCCCGTCCGCGTTCCAAAGGTGACGTACTGAGAGAGAAGTTTGTCTGTTGCCCATCGTAGTAGTTTGTGGTTGAAGTTATCTGACATTCCCTGCACAGTTCATGCTTTCCAGTCAATACCAGGAGTGTTTAAATGCCAACAATAAATAGGTTTATTGATTTGGCACTGCTTGGGCACCGTCTAATGAGGACATCTTTCTTCTCGCTGGCTTTGTAGAGTTCCGTTATAAGAATGATATCCTGATCGGAAGTGTGATAAGGCGAACGGTATGCAAACGAGATCATTTGTTATCTGAAATACTTTGCAGATATAGAAATGCTTAAGAGTTCCACATCCCGTAATGAAATATGTATGTCAGAATTAGCGGTCAGCTTGCCAGTGACATAAACTTTGACTCCTCCTCCTCCTCAACTTGGCCTATCTCTCCTTAAGTGGACCAAGGTTGTTGACTTTCCTACCCGAGGTTCAAACACACTTGATCTAATCTTCTGCAGAGGTTGCCTGCCTTTGACAGTGTCATCATTAGGCCGACTTGGGAGCTCAGACCATGATATCGTTGTTTCTACACTACAACTCGAAACCGATGAAACGCTTTCCGAAAAATATAGCTTTTTCTTTGATTTTCGACTAGGGCTTTTGACAGAATTATTGTTACATCTTAACTCCCACGACTGGTCTAATTTCTTTTTGTGTCAGGATGTGAACACATTTACCGGTATGCTTTACGAAGTTTTAGATCACTTATTTCTTGTTTTGTTCCCCGTAAGAAATTAATTAATGTTACGGATGAGGTTTATCTCCCTTTATCGTTTCGATGTAGGTTGCGTTAACTCTCTCGTCGATTCCATTTGCAAAACCAAGAGGCTAACCGAAGATAAACGACTAGCCGAAGAGGTCAAATATGTCGAAAACCATTCGTTAAATGAAGCGAAAATGTTTCACGCGCAATAAAAGCCAATAGTAAAACATGGCATCCCGTACTACTGGACTCCATTGGCAATCCTGTAGTTGATGATGAATTGATGGCTGAAAGTTTTAACGTTTTCTTGTCCAGAACATTTATTGAAAAATCAACCGCTCCCCCCTCCACCCATCCAGGTTTGGACCGGTGCCATCCTCGAAACCATTACTTTTACCCTCTGGAACGTAACCCTAGCCATTCGACGTTTTCGTCAATCTTATAGTCCTGGACCAGACAGCGTACCGATCAGTATTATAAAAGCGGATGCTAATTATATTTTCCCGTCACTTCTTTGTAAGATATTTAATCTAACTCTGGAAAGTGAAATTTTTCCCATTGTATGGAAGAAATCGCATATTCTACCTATCCCCAAACATGGCCAATCTACATCATTTGACGATTTTCGGCCAATGAACACACTGTCCGCAGCCTCGAAAATCCTGGAGACCTTGATCAAACATAAGATGATGTATCATTTAACTGAGAATAACCTATTGAGTGCAGCCCACCATGGGTTCCTCAAAACAAAATCTTGTGACACATGTTAGCTCTCTTTCTTTGATCATGTTCTACAATCTAGGGATAATGGCTTGCACTTTACATAGTCTATTTCGATTTCACCAAGGCCTTCGATTGTATTGACCATGCCAATCTTTTCCTAAAACTTTTCTCTTTTGGTATATGTGGTTAACGTTTGAGCTTGATATCATCTAACCTAAGCTCTCGCACACAACATGTTAAGATCTCCAATGCTATCTCAAACTCGGCACGTGTGAGGAGTGGAATAATTCAGGGAAGTGTGCTAGGCCCGCTTTTATTTTGTCTTTTTGTCAATGATGTGCCAGGTTTATTTCGAAATGGTAGGCCCTTCATGTATGCCGACGATTTAAAAGTTGCCTATCAATACAAGCCGGCAGATCGCGACACCATGCTTGATCTATTAAAAAATGATCTCGAGGCCTTTGCCCAGTGGTGCTGCACATGGCACCTTTCCCTTTCTTGGCAAAAATGTTCCGTTATGGTAGTCGGTTACAACGATCAGCCTCATCTAAGCATAGATAGCCACGATATAAATGAACCTGGAGTTGTAAAGGACCTGGGCATATCATATTCTAACCGTCTCAATCTTTCAGAGCATTGCGCCCTGATTGTCTCCAAAGCACGCAGAACTGTCGGGTTTATCCTCCGAAATATTTAAACTATTGATATTAGACTCCGCCTTTATAAAATGTACGTGAGACCTGGCTTAGAATACTGCTCGTTTCTATTAAGCCTTCTGCGCGCTTGCGAACGGAAGAAAATAGAATCTGTCCAGAACTTCTTCACAAAAAGAATTTTATCATTGGAGAACCGTAATCTGTCGTATCAAGAACGCTGTGGGCTTGTGAACATTGATTCCTTATGGTTTCGCCGAGTGCAGAAAGGACGTTTTTGCTGTTTAAGCTTTTGAATAGTCATAAATTTAATCCCCTTACCACTGTAAGGCAGCTTGACCATCCTCATCGCAGCAGTCATCGCAATGTCTTTTTATTTATTCCATTAGCTCCCACAGTTAAGTATCGACGGTTCTTTTCGGTAAACGCCATGGCCATGTGGAATAAACTTCCCCATAATATAAAAATCCAGCGGATGTATTCTTTGTTTAAGATAACTATTAGTAGTTTTTTGCATTCAGAACAGTTTCCAAGAATTCTGGGTGCCGACACGGTAGAATCTGTTTTTCTGTTCGACGGAGTGCGCGGCATCCGAACCCGATCCCAGGTGTTACATTGAGGGATACGGCACCGTCTCTGCAGCCTGCACCCGTTGACGTCTTCGGCAGACAGTGAGCAACCATACACGGATGCTTTCTTGCCTGGGGCAAAATCCCGGTTTTTAGCAAAGATAGAGAGACTGCATACAGACTGCAATTGTGTTAGACCTTCCCTGATTTGAATTGCTATCATCCTTACAGGCGGCAGTTTTTTCTCCTGAATAACATTAAGATAGGAAAAACACTTATAATAAGTCACTTTCAGTCACTTTATTGAGGGAAGTAGGCTTTCGCCCTTGAGCTCCCTTTTCACATGCAAAAATGTCAATAGTACAAACGTTTACAGTGATATATCTGACAAATGAAAATACAGGGTCATCGATATGTGTGGGCCAGGCGCAACCTGCGACTGTTTACACAATCTTCATTATATTGACAATAGTTTCTCAGAAAATGAGTATCTAGTTTGAATTTAAATGTGTCAACAGTTTCTGAAAGGACCACCTCGTCAGGGAGTCCGTTCCATGCTCCAACGACCCTCTGCGAAAAGGCGTTCCGACGGACTTCCGTGTTAACAAACTTCCTCTGCAGTTTAAAGGGATGACCCCGCAGATGTTCCGTCCCTGCCAATTCGAAGAAGTCAGCAAATTCTAGGGCACAATCGCGGCCTCTGACAATCCGGTAGGTTTCGATGAGGTCACCGCGTAGTTGCCTGTAATTTAGAGAAAACAAATCAAGTTCAACCAGTCTGGCTTCGTTAGGCAGATGACTTAGATTCTTGACCATCTTCGTAGCCCTCGCCTGCACTCGTTCCAGCTGTAGATAATCCTTCTTAAACCACGGATGCCAGGCCTGGATGGCATATTCCAAGTGAAATCGAACAAATACCCAGTAGGTTTTTCGGAAGAGTTCCTTATCAATCTGCACAAATCCACGGCTGAGCGCAAATAAGACCTGTGTAGCGCGTTTAGCTGCCTTTAAACAATGTGAAGATGGTTTAATGATATATATTCAGGAGTTTTTTTCACTGCCAGCCTCTACCCACTGAATATTTCATCTGACAATGCCTGTAAACTGGTTTTAAAAACAAAAATTATTACTATTTTTATTTGCTTTAAAACTTACTTGCAAAACTTTTTTTATCTCTGTCTGTTAGTAGTATGTTTTTTCCGTTTTTAACATCATTTATGCTTTATGTTATTCGAATGCGCAATGAGCCACACGTCTAGGTTTTGATATAGCTTTATGAAACGAATGGTACTAGCTGTTTCATACAGCTAGATCAAACATAATCAACACTATGATATACAATACAAACATGAAGACTGTATGACTGCATTGAAAGTTTCTTACCGTTAAACTCTTCTTGCTCCTAATCTATTTTCACCTTTTTAGCAATCAGTCAACTAAGTCTAATTATTCGGCAGACCCCACACTGGAATCGACTGCGCTCGCATCTGATTGGAAGTACCTATCCCTTCGAATTGACCGCAGACGTTTCTACCTCTGTCAGATGAATACCCTCGAACGTCAATAACAGACTAGTCTTGACTCTAAACATTATTTCCCTGATACATTCATCTTCATTCTGTATAGCTGTTTTTTCTTCATTTTTGATATTTATAAACCTTGGGAAACAGGTTTTTTTACTTAAAAATCTCGTCATTTCAACACTGCTATTTAAGCAAACAAACAAACCAAAGCTTAAGTGTTTAATGAAAAGAGGAGTTTGTTTTAGGTTTTTTCCTGTGTTCTAAGGATTTTTTGGCGCCAAGCAGTGCCAAATCAATAAACCTATTATAAGTGCTGATATCCTCTGAGTGATGTTTTGGAAACAGTAATGTCTGCAGTAAGCCACGTTTTAGTGAAAGCCATAACGTCTGATTTAATTTCATCCACAACGTTTCTTAGGTAGTCCAGTGTGTTGAAAAGGCTTTGTACATTTGAAGATATGACTTTCAATACTCCATTCGTCAGGGAGACCCAGCCTTCAATGTTACAGGTTTTGGCCACAAGAAGGATACATTGATCTGGACTATTTTACTGTCTTTGATTTTCAGCCGTTTCTCCCCTCTGCGAATTCTTTCCCTCAATTCTCTCCGCATTTTCTTCATTTACAGCCATTCACTCGGCTCGTAATCCAGCTGAAAAATCACTTTTTTGTGTGATCCGAAAAAGGTCTTACTTTCTTCTAACAGAAGTGCTGCCGGGGTTTTTATTTTCTAAAATAATTTTTAGAGGCATTGTTGATGTTCTCATGTCACGCTTTGGGTCTGCTTTGCCTATTCGGAAAGCATTTAAACGGTGTAAATTTCCATTTTCTTCAGGACTGCACTAACATATTAATGAAGAAGATCCAGGTCGTGTGCCACTCGTTCCTTTGGAATGCAGACGTTGAATCTGGGACACCCCGTATTTGGATATTTCGCTTACAATTTATGGGCGCGGTCCTAATTTGCCCGCCTACGCTAGGGTGGGAGTTCACTGAGTTGGCGTTACTCGTGGATGCTGGCACTTCCACATGAGAGGGATTTTTTTCCGATGCTGGGGTTCTGGGACTTACATTTTTGGATGACATATTACATTTTTCTTCCGAAATTCGTTTCTTTATTTTCTATGATCCCTGCCAGTCGCCCTCTTTCCATACTGAAGACTGTTTAACGTTTTCACCGATCTCCGTAGACGAACGTTATCTTTCTTATTGGAAGTGATGGCTACGGAAGCTGTGCATGCGTATGTGTGTATGTCTCCCTCATGTTCCATCGTCAGAGACTGCTTCAGTTCGGGTAAAATACGAGGAAGTTTCTTCAACTTCTCTATCTTCATCTTCACCCCTTGCATATCCTTTTTAATCTCCGAAATTTTTTTAGAAGTTTACATCATATTGCACACGCTTCGTTCTAAGTAATTAAAATCCAAAAAAATTATTAAAATACTGCTCCGTTTGGCGGGAGGTGACTTTGAGGAAACATGTCTGAAATTGAGGTTATTGGTATTATGACAAGTGTTTATTTCATCATTTAAATTTAAATCAGCAAATTTTCGTGCGGCGATAGCTCAATGTTATCACAGTCGTTCCAACACACTGGTGCCCTGGTTCGAACCTCAGCGGTAACGAGCAGAGGGAACGGCTCAAAATGAGGGAAATACGGAGAGAATTGGCAGAAGAGATAAACGGCTGAAAATCAAGGACGGTCAACTAGTCCAGATCAATGTGTCCCTCCTGTGGCCACAACCTGTAACATTGAAGACTGGGTCTCCTCGACGAATGGAGCATTTCAAGTCACCTCTGCAAATTTACAAAGCCTGTTTAACACGCTGTACGACCTAAGAAACGTTGTGAATTAAATTAAATCAGACGTTATCGCTTTCACTAAAACGTGGCTAACTGCAGACATAACTGTTTCCAAAATATCACTCAGAGGATATCAGTACTTCAGGAGAGATAGGCCAAGTCGAGGAGGAGGAGTCATAATTTATGTCACTGGCAAGCTGACCACTAATTCTGACATACATATTTCATTACGGGATGCGGAACTCGTAAGCATTACTATATCTGCTAAGTATTCCAGACCACAAACGATCTCGTTTGCGTACTGTTCGCCTTAGCAGACTTCCGATCAGGATATCATTCTCATAACGGAACTCTACAAAGCCAGGGAGAAGAAAGATGTCCTCATTTTTGGGGATTTTAACGCTCCTGATATTGACTGGAAAACATGGACTGCGCAAGGAATGTCAGATAACTTCAACCACAAACTACTACGATGGGCAACAGACAAACTTCTCTCTCAGTACGTCACCTTTGGAACGCGGACGAGAGAAAAACAACAGTCAAACTGTCTTGACCTGATTTTAACCCGAGATGAGGAAAATGTGCTTGAACTACATGGTCGACCGTCATTAGCGTCAAGCGATCACATTACGATGTGCTTCGAGTACTCACAGTTTTGCCATGCAAATTTTCCCGATACTTGTGAAAGAAACATTTGGAAGGGGGGACTATCCACTTATGAGAAGACAAATGCAAGAGATATCTTTGAAACAGAACTACACGGTGGAACCAATAAAGATTGGATGACATTGAACTCGTTAGTAAACAGGATTGTTAACCTCAACTGTCCTCTTATGAGAAAGACAACCACAAACCACCCACAGTAGATGAACCCAAACTGGCCAGCCTCTTTAAAAAAAAAGAAATCGCTTCTGAAGGCGTTACAGACAGACTGCTTCCAACGCTCACTAAGGGGATTGTAAGAGGCACTGCAAGGTTTGTAAAACGAGGCTACTTAGCTGCGAAAGAATTCTTAACTAAACGTACTGCAGAAATCGTTAGATCAAAAATTTTCACTAGTGACATTTTCCCTTTTATTAGTATTGATTTGAAAAATACTTTACTTTTAAATTCAATATGAAAACTCAGTCAATTCTTAGACGTCAACATCCACGCCACGTAAATATTCCACTAGAGCAATCCACCGTAAGCATGAATAAATTAGACCTTGAGACCTTGGAAAACTTTAATACCTTTTTGTCTTAATATGGTTCGCTCTTCACGATCCTTGGTACAATTTTTTTATGGAAAGTTGTCTTCACTCACTTCTCAACAGTGCGAGAAACAAGAGCCTTTTATAAAACATGGTCAGTACTGAGTCAATTGACCGACATAAGAGAAGTTTCAATTTTCTTTGAAAAAACGTCCCCAAGAGTTAAATCCTCCTGGACGTTGCATTTCAGTTCCTTTACTCATGCGGCTTTTACTTTAAATTCACTGAAGCTAATAGGTTGTCTTCCCGTTGCAAAAAACCCGCCAATTCTGGTCAAACTTTTTTCAGCTATTGAAGTTGACTTTATTTTCTCTAAGTATGAGCACTCACCTAAATATTTGAAAAAAACACGTTGTTTATCTTAAGGGATAAAACCCCAAGGGAACGTTAGGTTTCAACCTCAATCGCAAACAAGAAGCCTTGGTCTACACCTTCAATACCAAAAGTTATCTCAGAGGTTTGTCCTGTAGCTAATGCACGCCCACGGCCCTGCGGATTGACAGGAATTTCGATTACAGCTGAACCGTCACCCGTTAACCTTGTTCCTGGTTTGAGTGAAATTGTGTCAACGCCATTTCTTTCTCATCCCAAGCAAACCATGCCTGCTATAGCTGCCAAATCTACTAAACCTAAGAAAAATCCTAGTAAATCTGAATCATTGGCTCATCCAGGCATTAAAATCAGTAATGTCTTTAACCGATGGGAAACCTGCTTACCCCTTAGCATCTACAACAGCTGCAAACGCTAACGTTAGCATCTTTACCAACCCAAAAGTGTCCGAAATCCCCAAATCATTAACGATTTTAATTATGTTACCAGTTTCTCAAAATCATTTTATTCTTTTTCATATGCAGGTTTTCTGCCGATTTATGCTAATTTCACTCAAAATCTCATTTCTATTCCACCCGCAATCTTTCAAACTCCACAAACGCTCTCACGACAAGGAGCGTTCTGAACCCTTATATGTTGTCAGCAACATCACAGTACTATCCCATTGCATCAAGCTATTACTTTTTAAGAGAAGCTGTTTTTTTCTCCTAATTTTTTTAAATTGGCGGCTTGCCAAAATCCGCCTCCGATTTAACCGTAGGAGTTTTTTACTGCCTCTTTTCTAGTTCACCGTATATGTCGAAGATTGTTGACTTTTGTTTTAAAAATTGGCAAATAGTTCTGCATTGGACATGCCTACTATTTCTGCTGTTAATATGGCTGCTCACGTAGTGCAGCTATAATCCACGTTGTATTTATTTAAACCGCGATACTAAGTTTGAAATGACGGGGCTCTCTGGGCCTTAAATATACAAGTTATGTATTAAATATAGCCTTCCCTTCCAAGGTTTTCATCTGATAATGCCATTGGACAATAATCCTAGTTTTCTTAACAGTAACATTTCGACCAATTTTAGACCAGAGCAATTTTGATTCCCACCTTTCTTATCTTCGTTCCAGTTTTCTTCTCAGCCACCAAATTATCCTTTTTTAAAAAATACTGATGAGCGTCACCTGCAGCTCAGGAATACGCTCAGCTTAGTTTCACTCAATACGAGATCAGTTGTTAATAAGAAAGCTGAGCTTAGAACAGTAGCCTTTGAGCTTGATCCAGATGTGCTGTGCATCACTGAATCCTGGGCTCACTCTCTTATTTCTGACCCGACGCTTGCTATAGATAATTTTAATTTGTACCGACAAGACTACGTTGAAAAACGTAGGGGTAGTTGCCTTCTTTATATTACGTCATCCTTTGTACATTTCCAATTTCAGCTGAGCATTTCGTCCTTTTCTGGAAATGTATGCTTTGCTTCAGTCATCTTCTCACACAATAACAATGGGGCTATTGGCTGTGTCTATAATCCCCCGTGTTATTCTACCAATGAAAGTTGGCTATGGGAACTATTTGAAAAAGTTGCAGACACTCAATTTGATGTCAAAATAATCCTAGGCCATTTTAGTCAGCCAGACATTGACTGGCAGACAAATTCCTCTCCACCTAAACATCAGAAATTGGTCGATACTATTAACTTTTCAAACATGTTCCAACTGGTCAGATCAGTTACTGGAAATGACAACATTTCAGATTTAATTTTTAAAAATGATGTCCAACCTCTCTTTATGAATTGTCATCATGATCTTTTCACAAGTGATCACGCAATAATTCACTGTTGTTTTCCAGTCCCACGTCTTACGAAACCTGAGGTTAAATGCAATAACCTCGACTGAGCTAACAAAAACCATGAAATAATAAATAATTTCGTAAGCACTAGATTGGCACAGCAGATTCTCAATCAACTAACCACACTTTTCCGTGAGTTATTGCTGGGCCTCACAGAAAAATCCAGGCTTTTATCCCGTTTAAGATTTTTAATTCAAATACAGCTTCATCTACTGTTCCGCATTTTCTCCAGAACAGACTTAAAAAATTACGAAAGCAACTTAAAGATTCATCTAAAAGCTCTTTGTCAGTTCATTTAAGGATTGCACAAATATTTGAATTAGCATCGAAAATTAGGCCCACGAGAGATAAGCGTAGGGAGTCTCGGACACTAAGTGATGCCAATTCATCCAAATCTGTTGCTCAACTATCTTCCATTTTCAGTCATCGGCTAAGCGTCTGAATGTAACTCCGCTCTCAATCAACTGTAACAAAAAATTTGTTTCGGACGATTTGCGCAAAGCAGAATTGTTAAATTCGTTTTTTGCCAACAAATTTACCACTGAAACTAGCCCCACTCCCACAATTCCTCTGCTTTCAAATTCACTTCTAACAACTATTAATTTATCGCCTTCATGTATTCAAAAAGAAATAGCTCACCTAAAAAATTCACATTCAGTTGGAACTGATAACATTCCAAACTCACTTATTAAACAGTTAAGGGATTTTCCACCTTTACTAAGCAAATTATACTCAGTATTTCTCGTAAAATGGTTTCTTCCCCGATTATTGGAAAAAACTTCTATTATAATACCAGTTTTTAAATCTGGTTCCCGCTCGGACATTCATAACTATCGCGGTGTTCATAAAACGCCCTCTCTTGCTAAACTCTTCGAAAAAAACTAATTGCAAAAACAAATCACGGATTTTTTTGCATAAGCAATAAAATTATCAACTTATCCCAACACGGCTTCTTACCGGACCGTTCTTGTGAAACCTGCCACATGTCTTTTCTAAATCTACTAACCTCTCTTCGTAATGATCATCTATCTGTAGTAGTTATTTATTTTGATCTTAGTAAGGCATTCGATAAGGTGCCTCATAAACGACTTCTAGCTAAACTAGAAGCTATAGGATTCCGTAGTCCCCTTTACTGACTTTATTAGATCATACCTAAATGATCGAAAAACAAAAAGTTTTTAGTAGGGTCCTCGTACTCAAGTCCTACCCCCGATTGTCAGTGGTGTCCTTCAAGGTACCGTATTAGGTCCTTTGTTGTTCTTACTGTATATAAAATGATATTTCATCGATAGTTAAACATTCTCAATCTTTTTATTTATGCTGATGATCTCAAATGCGTTTATTCTTTCTCTAACTCTACAACCGAACGGTGCCTAGAACAAATTCATTCAGACTTAGACGCTCTTTTCGGCCTGGAGCTCCACATGGCTAATGGAGTTCTCACCTACTAAGTGTCGCTACATGAGTTTTGGGCCTGTAAGGCTGCCGCAACCTCTTATCTTTGAAGGTTGCCATATGATTGAATGTTCCTCCATCAAGGACTTGGGCTTAAGCTACACCAATAAATTAGATCTTTCGCCTCATGCCGATAGAATTACGGGCCAAAGCTGCTCAGATTTGCGGCTTTATTTCTTATAATTTCTACCTTCCTGAAATTAAATTAAGACTTTATCGTATGTTTGTACTTCCCATTCTTGAATTTTTGCTGTCCTTTTCTTCGGTTTGATGAACGAATCTAGCCGTTCAAAAATTGAAAATGTTCAAAGAAATTTCACCAAAAAAACTCCTATATCCGACTCTTTTTAACTACTTCCTACTCAACAAGATGCCAGCTAACGAAGCTAAAATTTCTTTGGGTCAGGAGACTTGAAGCAGGCTTTTGTCTCCTTTTTTTCGTCTTAATAATAGTTCAACTCTCCCAAAGCTTTCTGTCATTACCCCCCGTTAGTCTTCCTTATAACCTAAGAAATTCTGAACTAATTATACCTCCCCCTGCATCCTCCACGTGTAAACGCTCTCTTCTTTGCTTCTAGGTATAGTTTTCTTTGGAATAACTTGCCAATTGAAATAAGGTCGTTAACTAGTCTATCTGCATTCAAGCGAAGACTGCACATTTATCTTAACACTGATTCTATTAACCTTTTATTTTCCTCATCTTTTCCCAGTAGCTTTCCCCATGACTCGGAGAAAGGACCATCGGGAATTTGAGTAACCCTCTTGAAACTATATTTACGCTACCTGGAGACGCCCATGAACTATAATGTCTCCTTATATCACCCGTCCTCCAAACGATGACGTCATTCGGACGTACAAATTCGGTGGTCCACAGTCTTAAATGCTGCGATTTCTTTGGATACTAACCATCATCAGAATTCAATTCTGGATCCTATGATGCTGAGGACTTAAGTTCATTGACGCATTTTCGTGAGATTCTGTTTCATACGCCTAAGTGATCAAGAACGAATCACCTCGACGTTTCATTATCTCATTCTGAAATGCTACTGCAGTATTACCCTATTCTACCACCTGACTATTTTTTCCTAAGCAGTTTTTTTTCTCCTACCTTCTATTCGAAAATGAAGGCCTATTGAACTCTGCCTCCATTTTCATGGTAGGAGTTTTTTTTTCACTGCCTATTTTTTCTAGTTCACCATTAATTTTAAAACATTGCTAACTGTTGACATAGCAGGACAATTTATGAATTTGTACATTTTATCTGCACACATTGTCATAACTTTATTTCGTTACTAATGTTTGCTTAGACAGTACCTTCCCGGTGCTAACCAAATATAAATTCTAAATTCTAAATAAATTCTAAATTATAAGAGAGGATGAAAAAATTAGGGTTTTTAAACTTTTCCGACTAAATAGTAAAGATAACACAAACCTTCTAAGAAATAAATCAAGGCCTTTAAAGGTAATTTTGGAAAACAAACTTCAGAGAGACCTTCTAATCGAGCGAACAGCAGGGGGAGTCCCCGGTCACAGAGGTATTTTTTTTTCAACAGGACTACTCCGTACAAGAGAGAATGAAATGGAGGGCGCTAAAAGCGGAATTGGAGAACTTGAAAGAACAGGGAGAGAAGGGACTTGTAATAAGGAACGGAGTGATTGTTCGAATACAAAAACCCCTTCTGTGGAGGACGCCCATCATTCTGACAAAAGTCTCACGGTCGAACAACTAATCCAATGCAACAATCTACACAAAATCCAGTTCTACTGCGGAAATATGCAAAGTCTCTTGAATATGGACTCATCCTGTGCGAATGTCGGTCCAGCTGCCTCAATTAAAGAAGGCAGCGACATAGCCGGCTTAAAACACACAAATAAACTAAAATTTTTATATACCAATGCCCAAGCCTACTCCCTAAATTAGACGAGCTTAAGATATACGTGTGCCAAACTTCACCAGATATCATCTCCATAACTGAAACGTGGCTGACCGCGAAGGTGGACGATCGTGAAATTGCCATTCCCGGTTTTCAGTTATTCAGAAAGGATAGAACAGGACGTCATGGTGGGGGTGTGCTGACTTATGTCAGATATGGCCTGTTCGCGTCAGAAAAAAAGGCAAAGCTCGCGTGCGAAACTGAAGCCATCTGGCTCACCATCAGAACGCTGGGGTCTCAAGCACTTGAGATCCTAACGGTCTACCGACCACCAAGAAACGATCCGCAGTCAGACAGTAGACTGAAAGATGATTTAGAATCGTTTGCTAGTCGATCCGAAGTAATGATTATGAGCGACTTTAACGCTCCAAATATCGATTGGAATCTGAGCTCGGCACCAGGCTTGGAATTAAACTTCGATCGCCGCCTCCTAGAAGCTATACACAAACGCTTCCTAACTCAACACGTCCTGTCTCCGACCAGAATACGCGAGGGGCAACAAACTAATTGTTTGGACCTTGTATTGACAAAGGCGCCTGACAGCGTTGATGTTGTGAACCGTCTATCCCCGCTGGGAAAAAGTGATCACGTAGTCCTACAATGAGAATATTCACTCTTCTCTGTCCCCGATCGAAGCATCACAGTCAAACGCAACCTATGGCGTGGAGACTTTGCCCAAATGAAAATTGATGGGCGCCATTTAGATTGGAATGAAACATTCACCGGGTGTATTCTCGAGGATTAGTTGCAATTTAAGGCCGTATTACAAGGACTTATCACCAACTACTGTCCTAATTCGAAAAAAAGATCAGCAACAGGCCCCAGTGGCTAACGAACACACTGAAGAGTGAAGTAAACCGCAAGCGAAAGCTATGGCAAACTTATCTCAGGGAAAAGACCGCCGAATCGCTGAAGAAGTACCAGACGCAGAGGAACAGGTTAAAAGGCCTGGTTTATAAAGCCCGCCAAAGTTTTGAGAGTAACTTGATAAACCGTGCAGCAGAAAACCCGAAGCTCTTCTACAACTACATTAGGCAGTGCACTCGAAATAAAGACCCCATCCCTTTGTTAAAAACGGATGAAGGCGTCGAACTTTGAAAGGACGAAGAAAAGGCTGAGCATCTATCTGAGTTCTTTCAGTCGGTTTTTACGAGAGAAGCCAATCTAACCGCTGATAACTATAGTGCGGAAGAAGTCCCGAAAATTGACTCAGTGGTCATAACAGAACCTATTGTTCTGCAGGAACTACTGAAGCTGGACGAAACCAAATCGCCAGGTCCTGATGTAATACCGGCAAAGTTGTTGAAGGAGTTGGCCGTAGAGTTGGCAGAACCCTTGTGTCTACTCTTCCAAGCCTCCCTCGCTGCAGGCAAATTGCCACCTGATTGGAAGACCGCGTGGATTTCCCCAATACATAAAAGTGGCAGCCGGGTTTCCGCAAATAACTACAGGCCGGTAAGTCTCACCTCCATATGTTGCAAGATTATGGAGCGAATCATCAAACGTGAACTGATGCAGTTTCTGGAGCGGCATCATCTTCTCTCTGAAGCGCAGCACGGATTCCGCAGAGGAAGGTCCTGTTTAACTAATTTGCTCTACTGTCTGGAACGATGGACCCGAGCGGTCGATAAAGGAAATGTAGTGCACACAGTGTACATAGACTTCAAGAAGGCCTTTGATAGCGTGCCTCACCAACGTCTCCTATACAAACTCAACCGTATTGGGGTAAGGGGCAAGCTTTTGAAGTGGATCGAAAACTTCTTGATTATGCGATCTCAGATTGTCCGTCTTGGCGATCAACAATCGGCGGAGGTGGCGGTTGAGAGTGGGGTTCCTCAGGGCTCCGTCCTGGGCCCTATCCTCTTCCTTATATACATTGATGATTGCGTAAGTGGCTTGGACTGTGACACCGCCGTGTTTGCTGATGATATAAAGCTTTGGAAGGTCATCCACAACGCAGCTGATGAAGAAAATCTACAGGCAAACTTGCATCGACTCGAGGAATGGTCGCACAACTGGCTCCTCCCATTCAATGCTACCAAGTGCTATATTCTGCGATTCGGCAGAACCAGCTCCGGGAACCAGAGAATTTACTATCTGGACGACACACCGCTACCAGAGGTAGAGGCCCAGAAAGATCTAGGAGTATGGATCACGCCCACACTGAAGCCATCGTTCCATTGCTCAAAAGTAGCAAAATCTGCCATGTCAAGTTTGTATCTAATTAAGCGAGCGTTTGCAAAGTTCGACAAAGAGTGCTTTAATAAGGTCTTCGGGATGTTCGTGCGACAACAATTGGAATTTGCCATACAAGCCTGGAGACCGTGGTCTGTCAAAGACCACAACACCCTTAAGAAGGTCCAAAGACGTGCAACCAAGCTTGTTCAAGGTCAAAGCTGCCTGCCTTACGAGACACGATTGTCTAATCTTGATCTGTTTCCTCTGGACTATAGACAGCTACCCGGCGACTTAATACAAGCCTTTCGAATGCTGCGGCTTCAGGATTGTTGCCTTGCATCTGGTGACTTCTTTGAGCTGGCCACTACCACTACTTTGCGAGGACATCCCATTAAACTACGTGTGACAGGTGCAAGACTCGACACAAGAAGGTTCTTCTTCTCCAACAGAGTGATTAAGGCCTGGAATGCTCTGCCGGCCGACATAATCATGTCCCCATCCTTTGACACTTTTAAGCGGAAGTTTGACCAGTACAGCCATAAGTACCACCACGACATCCGAACATAACACATTTCCTGAAACATATTCCCATCCACAATTTTCACGTCATATAACATACTACTCCCTATGTTTGAGTAAAATTATTTTATAATTGTTTGTCCAATGCCCTGCGGTGTGTCCGGGAGATTACCCTTTGTCCAACGTCCATTATATGTCAGCCTTTTTAATTTACAGTGTCACTGACATCAATAGGGAGCTCAAAGGCTTCGCCTATATTTCCCTTAATAAAACTGAACTGAACTGAACTGAACTGAACATATCTTTTCTTAATCAACTAACCTCTCTTCGTAATGATCATCTATCTGTAGTTGTTATATATTTTGATCCAAGAAAGGCATTCGATAAAGTGCCTCATAGACGACTTCTGGCTAAACTAGAAGCTAAAGGATTTCTTAGTCACCTTACTTGTTAGTTTATTTATTTGTTCTTTAACTTGGACAACTTGATCTGCGTTACCACTTCACTAGGACTGTTCCGGACAATACTGTTTCAACCGCACGTACCTACTTGCTTGCTGCTCATCTGGAATTTTTCTCGGGCCAAAATTCGTCATAAACGGCATCAAATCGGAATTTGTTTATTATCTTATTTAAGTTGACTGCACAGCCTCTGCACCAATACAAACTGACAACCTCTCAGGGAACCAAACGTGTACAACCTCGTAATGAACTGAAGTTATCCAGGACATTCGACATCTCCGAACGGCTGAGTCGTTCCTGAATATCCTTCATACCGTTTATAGTATTTTTCAAAAGCGTTTTTGAACAAGTATAAACATTTTTGCTCATATTGCATTAAATACTCGCCATAATCCAAAGCCAGTCGGAAATTTTCTTATACGCTCAAAGGAGAACATACTTTTACGCAGTGTTTAACATTCATGGACTCAAAACAATTGTTTGCTAGCAACAGTACCAGTCACGGAACTTCTTTTAAAGGAAAGCCTGTTGAGCTGGCTTCGACATCCACGACTGGCACTCAATCAGTTTATACTTCCAACCAAAAACCAGCAAAGCGTGCAAAAAGCGTAATGGCAGCCAAATCCGTCGGCTACGAGGACGAATCTTGCGTTGGATGTTTACATATTTTACTTAGAGTTAAAAAATTAGAAAATGAGCTTGCAGACTTAAGGAAGCTCTTGCAAGATAACAGTACTCGACAAAATATGCTTAGAAATATAACAGTTAAAAAGGCAGTGACTAAAGCACCAAAAGTATCAAAAACTACAACTTGTCACAGCTCACACTGTTCGGACGCGAATACCCTTAACGACTGGATAACAGGAACACAGTCTCTGAATCCTACGGACGACGGACAGAGCAAACCCCAAATCTCATCCTGCTATCTTGGGTGTCCTAGAGAGCCCGTAGTTGAATCCCAAGAAACAAACGCGTGGCAAGCTGTAATGGTGAAACACCACAACAGGAGGACAAAGTCACAATCAACTCTGATGGATTCATTGAAGCCTTCAGATGAGAGTATGGTCAGAGGTAGACTAAATCCCAACGATAGCTCTGTTAACCATTCTCGTGCCCCTAAGGAGATCTTACGAGGAAGCGAAAATTTCAAGCACCAGGATCGGCAACAGTGTTAAGTTATTCAGAGCTTGCACGAGTAAACTGCAGTCCGACATGAAGACCGTGTCGCCGAGGACCTTGCTTCGTTTAATGGCCTCCTAAACCAGTTGCTCCCACAGGGCGTGGAAGTAAAAGTTATTAAAGCATTCCGGATCAGCAAAAAAGTCTAAAGACAGCCTAGGAACGCCGCGACCACGACCTCTCATAATAATGCTAGAGAGCAAAGACCAAATCAAGGCGATCCTATCCAAAAAAACTAACCTCCGTCACTCGCATAAATAGGTTTTTTATAAACGGAATACTCCCCTGCGGAAAGGCTGAAACGCCATGAACTTGTCTTGCAACTACAATCAAGACTGAAGGCTGGCGAACACAATCTGGCTATTTTCAAGGGGAAGGTAGTTCAAAAGAATACGAATTTCCCATTGAATCAACAAATTGTTCTAAGGACAATGGCAGCCACCCCACTAGCGCAATAATCATCAGGGAACCAACTGCCCAATGAGATGTCAGAAGTGATTCCATAACGCCCAGCGTTCTCACTAAAGAAACCAGAGTTACCAAAAATCATCAAGAAATGGAAAAAACAGACGACCTTGACGTTAGAGGAGACGCAGTTAGGCCCATAAAATTGACAAACGCAACAAGCAATGTGGTTGGCGCAAAATTGAAGTGCTTGTATACAAATGCACAAAGCCGTTTATCAAAACTTAATGAGTTAAAAATTTGCCTGGCCGAAGTATCTCCGGATGTGATAGCAGTAACCGAAACCTGGCTGTCGGGCAGTATTCGAGATAGCGAAATAACATTGTCTGGATACCAAACATATCGGAGGGACAGAGTTGGTCAACTCAAACATTAGCTCGCACAGTTAAGTATCGACGGTTCTTTTCGGTAAACGCCATGGCCATGTGGAATAAACTTCCCCATAATATAAAAATCCAGCGGAGTTATTCTTTGTTTAAGTTAACTATTGCTAGTTTTTTGCATTCAGAACAGTTTCCAAGAATTCTGGGTGCCGACGCGGTAGAATCTGTTTTTCTGTTCGACGGAGTATGCGGCATCCGAACCCGATCCCAGGTGTTACCTTGAGGGATACGGCACTGGCTCTGCAGCCAGCACCCGTTGATTCTTCGGCAGACAGTGAGCGACCGTAAACGGATGCTTTCTTGCCTGGGGCAGAATCCCGGTTCCTAGCAAAGACAGAGAGACTGCATACAGACTGCAAATTTGTTAGCCCTTCCCTGATCTGAATTGCTATCATTCTTACAGGCGGCAGTTTTTTCTCCTGAATAACATTAAGATAGGAAAAACACTTATAATGATATATATTCAGGAGTTTTTTCACTGCCATCCTCTACCCACTGAAAATTTCATCTGACAATGCCTGTAAACCGGTATTAAATACAACTATTATTATTATTATTGTGGACTATGCGGTCAGCAAGGTCGCATCTCGATGATGATCTCACGACCTCTACTTTCCCCTCTTCATTTTAATACTGGTGTCCAATGAGTTCCTCCTCTATCACCTCCACTGTTGGTTTCCAACAGTAGCTCTGACTGCTATATTATGTCTCACCTGACAAGGAGCGTTCAAAACCCTCATACCTTGTCAGCAACATCACGATACTATCCCATTGTATTTAGCTATTAATTTTTTTTGTGAAGCAGTTTTTTTCTTCAATTTTTTTTTTAAATTGGCGGCTCGCCGAACTTCACCTCCTATTTAGCCGTATGAGTTTTTTACGGCTTCTTTTCTAGTTCACCGTTTATGTCAAATATTTTTGACTTTTGTTTTAAAAATGGTCAATCGTTCTGAATCAGATATTACTTCAATATTATTCATGTCTTCTGTCAATATGGTTGCTCACATAGTGCAGCAATAGCGAACTTTGTATTTATTTAGACCACAATACTATGTTTGAAATGACGGGGTTCGCTGGGCCTTAAATATACAATTTATTTATTAAGTTATTAGTAATGTGGATCTGTTATACTAAGACGTTTTCTCAAGCATGTATATACGTCCTTAGTTAAACTAATGGAAAAACATTCGATTTCAATCAATTAATTGTCTGCAGTAACCGTAATTATTGTCGACTCTCTTCAGTTTTAATTTTTTTGAAAAAAAATTATATGAGCACTGCCCTTGTGTGTTTGGAATACAACTTTTCAATCTTCTTTTGAGTTTTGCAAACTTTTGCCTGCTGATTGCTCAATTAAATTCTGCAATTCGTATTTTGTGCATCCTTGCATCCTCAAACGGTGTATATTTTGACAACCATTAAATAATCGCTGAACTTCAACCACAAGATCTACTACATTGTCGCAGAAAATAATTGGCCTGATTTTTTCAAAGTTTGAGCAAGTTATAGCCTCCTCCAAGCAAAAATGAGAACGAAAATCTAAGCTCGTCGCAAACTCTCAGCCATCAAACCGAAGCGTTGCTTGGTTGCATCTAGAAGTCACAACAGTGCTATGCATATGCAACCAGTTGTTAAATCTAAGCAGCGTGATCTCTCTGCTTTACGAAATTTTTAAGACTGTATGTTAAAATTTGGAACATTTCTTCTTTACTGGGGAACATATTCCGCGGTGATAGCTCTGCTATTCCCATTCAGAAATGTCAGCGTTTGGACTCTTTAATCCATTTGGTTGCCCGTGAACCATTAGACTGACAGAAAGGAAATTAAAATTTTCTTTTTGAACATGATTCCTGAGACAGACAACCTTTTGACGTTGCCGTTGACTTCCTGTTCTCGTGCGGCTTCAACTAAAAAATAGCGCAAGCCCAATGCCACTCCTCACTAACAAAAATACATCTTAATTAATCACCCTTTTTTCCCCAGTCGTGGTGGACTCCATCTTTGCAAAACGAGCTCACATTTCTCGTTAGCTAGAAGTAACAAAATGTTTCATTTGTCAGAATCTTACATCGATAGGTTTTCCGCATCTCAATCTATTATCCATAAGTCTATTCATGGCTATGTAAACCACAACGAGACGGTACAGCAATCTCTTATAATGCCCAATTCAAAAACATCCTTAACTTCACTTCCCACTTTTCATTCAATCAATACATTGACGCCTTCTTCCTTGCGAATAGGAATTTCAAACTCAATAGCTATTAACCGTGTCGCACGCCCACCTTTAATGTAAGTGACTCCGTCTTAAGTGCCAAGACAGACTGCTTCTCCGTTTCAAAGTAGTTTTCATTTTATTCCTACTTCTGACTTAGTTCAAAAATCTGGGTCAAGTCCGCCTCGTTCCCATTCCACGCTCCCCACACCGGTCGCAGTTGTTTAATCTACTTAAATTATTAATAATCTGGACATGTCTTCGTATGCTCCTTATTTAAGTTCCAAAAATAAAAACGTCATGACAGCTGGGAAACCTCCTTATCCTCCAGCAACTACTTTACATACTCAAAATGTCCTAAGCAATTATCCCAACCAAGAACTTCTCAGGCTCCACAATTTATCAAGCCTACCCCTCATGGTAAGTTTTCTTAAACAGTTTTTCCATTTTCAAATCTGATTCTCCCCCCATATTATTCTAATATTCCTCAAAGTCCTATTTTAAGGCTTTCTTCTGTTTTCGCTAATGCATAGAACACCATTTCTCTCAACGGATACCACCGAAATAAGTTTCCCAGCAATAATTCTAATTCTGTTAACTGTAACAGCTTAGCAACTTGTAGACTGCCGCAATTTTACTTTCCGCCCACACCGTCTCTCCTACAGTTTACTTCCTCACAATCAATTCTTCCTTTTTATAAACACTTATACGGGTATTCCGCGTTCCATAAATAAGCTCAGTATAGTTTCACTTAACCTGAGTTTAGTCGTGAAAAAAGATGACTGAGCTAAGAATTGTAGCTTTTAGCTATTATGTGCATCATAGAATCTTGAGCTCATGCTCTTATTTCAGATTCAAAGCTCGCTTTAAATAATTTTAGCTTATATCTACAAGACCACGTTGAAAAACGTGGCGGTGGTTGTCTTCTTTACGTTAGATCATCTCTTATACATTCCCCTTATGATCTTAGCTTTTCGTCTTTTACTTGAAATACTTGTTTCGCTTCAGGCATTTTACCGCACAGGAAAAAAAAAAACATAGTTGGCTGCATCTATAATCGTCCTTGCTATTGCGCTCTGAGAACTGTTTAAAAAATGTACATTAGATCCGTTTTATGTCAAAATAATCGTCGGAGAATTTAATTGGCCAGAAATCGACTGGTATGCAAATACTTCTCCACCAAAATTTGAGAACTTGCTGAACACGATTGTCTTTCCAAAAATATCTCAATTTGTCAGCTCAGTGATAAGAAGGTATTTTAGATTTGATTTTAACTAATTATGTCTATTCTTTGCTTATGAATTTCCATCAAGACCTTTTTACAAGTGATCACGCATTACTTTATTGTTGTCTTCCAGTTTCCTTCTCTGTAAAGGCAGAAACGTAACGTACCCATTTCGACTTTGCTTATGTTAACAAAGAATTATATAACAATTTAACAAGCCCCTCTGGATTTGCCAAGCTTCAAATAATGATCCAAGTTTTTTCCACGATGCATTGCAAGGCCTAACAGAATACCTCCTCAATTTAATTCCACAAAAGAACTTTATATCAAAGGCTGCTTCTTCAACGGTCCCACACTTTCTTCAAAATCGATTTAACAAATTACGAAAACAGCTTCAGGATTCGTCCAAAAGCTCATTATCGGTCCTCTTAAGTTTGGCACAAATATTTGAATAAGCTTCAAAATGATGATTGCACGAGATAGGCGAAGGGAGTCTCTAGAAATTGGCGAGGATAATATTTCCAGAGCTGTTGCTCAAGTGTTCCACCACCATTCTTCCTCTTAATCTCACAAAGTCATTCCACCCTTACTCGAGTGCAACAATAATTTCATTGCAAAGGATTTTGACAAAGCATAAGTGTTGAATTTCTTTTTCGCCAAACATTTTACCCTCGAAACCAATACAATCCCTTCATCCCCCTGACATCTTGGTTGCTCACTAGCATTGAATTCGTTCCTACAAATATTCAGAAGCAGATAAAATAGGTTTATTGAAAATATGTTTAGATAAACCAACTTAATCAATCACACTCAGTTGGAGACTACAACATCCCGAATGCCCTTGTGAAACAGCTTAGAGGTTTTTCACCTTTGTTTAACAAAGTCTTCTCATTTTTTCTCAGGAAAGTTTCTTGCCTGATTTTTGAAAAACCTCTATTATTATTGCAGCAGTTGAATCTAGCATACGCTCGGGTTATTACAATTATCGCAGTGTTCATAAAACACCTTCTCTTGCTAAGCTCTTTTAAAAATAACTTAACATACAAGTTACATATTTTTGCAAAACTAATCAACTTCTAAGCGATTTCCAACATGGTTTCCTACCCGATTGCTCTTCTTAAACATATCACCTGACTTTTCGAAATCTATTAACATCTCTTCGTTATGATCATCTTACTGTGGTCGATATCTATGTTGATCTTAGCAAGGCCTTTGATAAAGTGCCTCATAGGAGACTCATAGTTAAGTAAGAACTTTAAGGACTTCGTAGTCTCCTAACCGATTTCCTAACATCACATTTAACCAATCGGAAAAAAAAGTTCTAACTGGCTGTTTTAAGCTGCTACTACTATTGCAAGCTGTGTCTTTCAAGGCACCATGCTAGTTCCTCTTTTGTTCTTAATTTACATTCACGATATTACATCAGCAGTTAAATACTCTCAGTCTTTTATTTATGCGATCTTAAATGCATATACTCCATCTCTAAATCTTTGGCCCAACAATGCTAAGAAGAAATCGATGCAGACTTGCATGCTCTTTACGCGTGGAGCTCAACGAAACAAATAGATATCTCGCCTTCTAAGTGTCTTTACATGTGCTTTCACCTTGAAAGGCTACCACAACCAGTTATTTTGCAAGGCATCCCTGTGACTAAATGTTCCACTATCAAGGATTTAGGTTTAAGCTACACTAATAATTTAGATCTGTCGCCTCATGCCGATAGAATCTCGACATGGCTGCCCCGATTTGGGACTTTATTTCTTATAATTTCTATCTTCCTGAAATTAAATTAAGATTTTATCGAATGTTTTTACTTCCCATTTTTGAACATTGCTGTCCATAGTTTGATTTAATGGCTGAGTCAAGTCGTTCAAAAAATTGAAAAGGTTCAAAGAGATTTTACTCCAAACTCTTACCTTCGACACTTTAAAATAGCTTACTCTCGAATATGCGCCAAATATCTAACTTAAAACTTCTATGGGAGTTAAGACTGGAAGCTGGTTTCTGTCATGTTTTCCACCTAAATAATAATTCAAATATTCTTCGAATTAAGGCCCTTACCTCAGTTACTCGTCCGTACAACCTACATAATTCTTTCTTGATTTTACCTCCTCCTCTATCCTCCACATGTAAACACTTGCTTTTCTATGCTTTTAGGTATTGCTTTCTTTGTAATAACCAGTCAATCGATATAATGTCATCAAATAACCTGCAAAATGTAAGCGTAGACTGCACATTTATCTTAGAAAGTTATCTTATTTAACTGTTAGTTGCCTCTTCCTTTCCGAGCAGCTTTCTCCATGACCCCATGAAAGGACCATCGGGAATTTAGAAATCCATCCCCAAATTAAATCTTCCACGTTTCGCTTCCGCAAGAACTATGACATCTTTATAGCCTTTTTTTCCGTAAAATGATTGCCAAACAATTGTGTTATATATGCGAGCTCATTTTTAAACAGCCCCGTTTCGTCTGCCGACAACCACCCTCATAATTATAATTCGAAACCTGAAATGTGCAGAACAAAGATTCTTCGGTAATTCTCATATCAACAAGCACTCCTGATCAAATTATGTTGATTGCTTCTTAGTCAATAACCGAATCTCACCATATCCTTTCATAATACGCTCAGATGCAACATAACATGCTGCTTAAAATGCCTTCACAGAGCAGTTTTGTTTCTTCTGCACCTTTTTTGTAAAAGGCGATATTCGCAGCCAGTTTTCGTCCCCTCTTAATTTTGAGCATTATTTGGCATATTGACGACTCCAATTGTTTCCTTGTTTAACGCGGTTCTCCTCTTCCTTGACTCTTTGCAAACGAGTACTATCTCGTCCGCCATCACATCTGCCGCGCCTTAAGGTGATGGTGCTGGCTGCCCTATCCTTCTCCTCGGTGTCAAACCTACACGAGCTGTTGATGATCATTTCAAATTCCTCTGTCGTTGGTCTGAGAAATCAGCAATGAGAGCATCATGGTCGCTTCTCTGGATATTCTGCTAAAACATTCTCGATCTCTTTGGTCCTTTCGTTGTTCGACTATTAGCGTGCTGATGATGCCTGCGAAGGTTTCACTGTCTAGCATCCTTGACGGTTACGCTTATAGCTAGTCAATACGCATTTTGATTACACCTGCAGTGGTGCAAAGTAGCCCCTGTCATTACATGATATCTCCCGCGATAAGGAGCGTTTTAAACCCACATATATTCTCATCAGCATGTCTGTTCAACCTAACGCGTATGTTTTTCTCCCAGGATTGCCAGTTTATTCTTCTTAAAACCCCCCAAACCCATTTAACTTATGCCTTTTCTGTAAAAAATGCCCAAGGTGTTTTTATTTTCACTGTCTGCTCTTTTTAAATTTTTTATGAGCGTACTAATTTGTGTCATTTTTCCTCTCTAAGAAGCTGACGTGCTAAAAATTACTGAAGTAAACAAAATTTCTCACTCGTTTTACTTTATTGATTTTCTAATGACGGTGCCCTTCCAGGTACTCAAACAAAACATCTTTACAAATAAAACATATATAGAAACAAACTAAGAAGCCTTATCCATAAAACGTGATGAGAATTTGAGAAGGCTTTGCTGGAAACGAACACGCAGAATCCAAAGTTAGTTTATGTAACCTCCGCAGATGAACAAGGAATAATCATCAAATACCGATGATGATGACTGCCATGGGCGTCAAAATTGCCGAAAATAAGGACGAAGCCGAGTTCTTTTTGCAATTCTACCGCTTGTCTACACAAACTACGCAAGGTTCCTTCGTCCCTCAGCAGACCACCTGCCAACTGCAAGCATTAGCCGCAGACTATTCCCTAAGTTCTGATGTGAAGGCAATAAAAGGATATAAAAGTGTTAAAATCTCCAATACTGGATTAACTTCCATCCAAGCTTCTGAAAGAACTCGCTTATGGAATTTCCGCACATCTGTCTAATTAAAAAAATTGTATATTTAAAGTCCGGAGGGCTTATCATTTCAAACTGAGAATCGCGGTATAAATAAATACAAAGTGGATAATTGTTGCACTATGTGAGCAGCCATATGAGCAGCAGAAATGAGTACTTTAGTAGACATATCCAATTCAGAATGATTTGTTATCTTAAAACAAAAGTCAACAATCTTTGGCATATACAATGAACTAGAAGAGAAGAAGTCTGTGCTCTTTTAAAGGTTATTTGACTCCAGAACACTTCCAGTCAATAAGAAGTGGGCGCATATAGCTCCCTTGAGCAAGAGTGCTATCCGGGAGTCAGTGACAAATTAGAGGCCCCTTACTTTGCACGCATCCTCTACAAGGTTTTGTAAAGGATCACCAAGTGCGAATTGGTGCGATTCCTAGAGAATCATAAATTTTTATGCAAATTTTAACAAGGGTTCTGAAAAAGAAGTTCCTACATGACAATTTCTCCAGAGCTGAACCCAAGCACTGCATAATAGGCACGTGGTTAACATCCTCTTCATTGACTTTCAAATGGATTTCGACACTGCGCCGCAGCAGAGACTGTTGGTAAAGCTAGGAAGAATTGGAATCAGAGGTAACTTTCTCACAAAGATCAAAAACTTCCTCGTGGGTCGGCGCAAGATTGTGTGTATCGCCAAGAGAGGTCAGGTTCTGCTGCAGTCGAGAGTGACGTTCCTCAGGGTTCAGTACTAGGGCCAATACTGTTCCTTATATACGCGAACGATGGTGTCAGGGATCTGAACTGTGAAGCAGCAATGTTTGCCGATAACATGAAAATGTGGGGTGAAATCTGGAGCCCTGCTGACGGAGATAAACTACAGATCAACTTAAATCGGGTGTACGAGTGGTAAAATCACTGGCTTTTGCGGTTAAAATTTGATAAACGTACAAAGAAAGCGTGCATAGGCAACCCATCCACATCCAATGACGTTAGAAGCTTCTTTCTTAACGATGAAGCCTTATAAGATATGGAAATCCAAAGAGACTTTGTGCTGACGACAACTGTCTTAAAACCGCTCTCTCACTGCTCAAAAGTAGCGAAGAGTGCAATTGCTGTGTTGCTAGTCATCAGGCGAGGCTTTTTAGATTTCGACGAAGATCTTTTCACTTAAGAATGCGCTGTTAAAGCCTGGAGACCATGAACAGTTCAAAATCAGAACTGCCTCAAAATAGCAGAAAGAAGAACCACCCAAATGCTAAGGAGTCAAAGCTCCTTGCCCTATGTAATCCCTTAACAAATATAAATCAATTCCCTTTGAGTTATAGGCGCAGGACCCACCTGCAGACATTGCGCATCGTGAAGGGATTGTATTGCTCTCTGTAATTCTCGGACTTCTTTGAATTTGCTGCCACGACCCATCTTCCAGGTCACTCATTGAAACTGCGCGTTCAGCAAGTGCAACTGGATGTGAAAAAGTTCTTCTTCTCTGTCAGAGTGGTCAAACCATGGAATGCCCTCCCTGTAAACATTGCGATGTTACTATCGCTCTTTATCTTTAAAAGTAACCTTGACAGTTTTATGGTCCAAAATGAGACGGAGCGATTAGGGATTTAACTTAACTCTCGATACTCACGCACCATTTTTCGCCATAATGGTTTTTTTGTACAATGCACTTAATTTCATGTCAGGTCTACGGTACTTAAAGGCCCATGCATATTTCACTCAATAAATTGAATTGCATTGGACTGAACTCCAGGTGCGGTCGCACAAATATTCGGAAAACTTTAACGAAGCAGCCTTCCTCAAAGTGAGAGAAATCCCACTTGACGACTTGGTTACCTTGAACAATGCACCAAGGGTTATAACAAGGTTGCGATCCACATTAAGAGTGTATATTTGTTCAGCGCCGGGAAGGCACTGTCGAAAAAAAATAAGTAACGCAATAAAATTATGAAAATTTGTGCAGATAAAATGTACAAATATGTTATAATTTATACAGAACTTGTCCTGTATGGGCAATAGTTAGCAATATTTTGAAATGAATTGTGAACTAGAAAATAGGCAGTGAAATAACTCCTACCTTGAAAATGGAGGCAAAGTTTAATAGGCCCACAATTTTGAATAGCGCTATGCAGAAAATTAACTGCTAAGAAAATAAATGCAGCAGCATTTCAGAACGATATAACGAAGTATCGATATTGTTCCTTTTTTATAACTAAGGCGCATGAAACGAAGTCTCGTGAGAAGGTTCCAGTGGAAACGAGGCCTTAGCATCTCAAGATCAACAATTGATTTCTGATGCGAGTACGTTTCCAATGAAACACGAACATTTGAGCATATGTATGCTCAAAGGACTTCCATCGTTCGAATGACTGGTGGTATAAGGGACATCATGGCTCCTGTGGCATTTGAGATAGAGAAAAAGAGTTTCAAGAAGGTCACTTAAATTCCTGATGGTCCTTTTTCCGAAGCATGGAAATAGCTGCTCGAAAAAGAGGCGAAAAATCAAAGGCTTCTATAATCAGTGTTATGAAAAATGTGCAGTCTTCACTTGAATGCATCTTCAGTACCATTTTTGACGGAAACATGTCTACACTCACTTCTCAGCAATGTGAGAAACTTGAGACCTTTATAAAGATGTTTATAACTTAGTCCTATGACCGACATAAGATAGAATTTAACTTTCTTATAAAAAAAGGTCCCTAAAAGCAAAATCCCCCAGGAAGTCGCATTCCATTTCCCTTGCCCACGTGGCTTAAACTTTAATGTCGCAGAAGCTTAAAGGCTGTCTTCTTGTAGCGTAAACCCGCCGATTCTGGTCAAACGTTTTTCAGCGATTGAATAGGACATAATTTTCTCGAAGCAACAACACTCAGCTCAAAAGTTGAAGAAAAACGGGCGGTTTATGTGTGCAGATTGAACTCCAATGGAACGTCGGATTTAGAATTTATTTATGGTTAGCATCTGAAAGGCACTGTTGAAACCAAAATTAAACACGTAATAAAATTATGGCAATATATGCATATAAACTGAACATAGGAAGAGGGTGCTCTTACCCTGTTCTGGAAAAATGTTTTGGGATCATATGCACCTGATGTCGGTAAAAGGGAGTAAATTCGGATGTGGAAATGACAGACAGGGGAACTAAGCACAATTACTAGCTATTGGGGCATGACTGCGAAATCCCTGGACGGGATACTGCAGAGTATTCCTATTAAAGTGACACAGAAGGGCAGGTGAGTCTAGTAGTCCAGCAGGACCCTTCGTATTGAGAGACAACTGGGGAAACGACCGTGGAGAAAATTGGCTGCGCGGTGGGGGATGCACTGTTGCGAGTGGCACAGATGCACTATTTTTGGGCGAGAATGCCTGTATTTTTCGTTTATCAGCCTCAGTATGAGGTCTGGGTGGTAGCTGGAAATTTGATGTTTTGGGGAGGGGGATGATTTCGGGAGAAATAGGCGATCTTAACAGAGTAGTTTTCGGGTTGAGGCTAACTGTTTTAGGTTTTCGAGTGTTTGAGACTTTAGCCGGACTTTTCTTTGAGCTAAAAATCTGCGATGGTTTGCAATGAGTAACTGATTTACTTAGTATGGGTATGGTCATAGGAGAAGTGCTGCCGTCTTAAGAACAAATAAAAGAAGCACTGTTTTCTTGGGATCCCAAAAGATTTATCAAGGTCAGTTTTCGTGCACAGTAAGCTGGGGATTCAGATGGCGAAGCCATCAATGACATTGGAGGCTATTTGTTCAACATAGCAACCAAGGTACTCATTTCTCTGTTGCTTGTCGACAGTATAGAATTTTTCAGTTTTTTCTACATTGGGTGAGGTCAGGGGAAACCGAGGAATGCCATTTTTGACATAATTCTCTCTTTATCTCCTTCCTAGAAAGTATGACGTCAACTTCTATCAAGGAAAAGAGCTTTACGTATATGGAGGCATTACGACTGAGCGAGTGCAGTCGTTTAGCGAACGCGACTCTGAATCCTAAGCCACAGCTTTCCAGAAACAAACGCACGCCGTCGAAAGCAGATATGTAACTATGAATATTACTTAGCATAAAATTATGCTCGCTTTTAATCCATTCTTCAGTTTTGGAGCTGATTATCCCAATGACTTGAAAAACCTGTTGGATAACTATGTCAGAGTCATTGGTTATAGTTCCTTTAAACAAAAAAATATACTATTTCGTCAGATGACGAAATATTAATGCAGGACGAGGTGTAGACTTGAGCAATCAGAGGATCAAGAGGTTCCAGATTTACCAAAAAGATTTTAGAGTTGGCAATATCTACAGTGGGCTTCAAAGTCTCGCATGCGCTAGGTAGGTCCCCTTCCATTACTTTTTAACACTAGGATGGATGGGAATGCAACCTTTTGTCTTTTTGCAAGTCGCTTGCGGGACATCGTAAGCTAGAAGACGGAAATTTTGCTTACTTAATAGAAAAGAGTGGGTAAATAATTTACAAGAGTATAATTAAATAGGCTAAAATGGCAGCTGATTTAAAACAGTAAATAGACAATGATGAACCAAGCACAATTTAAACCACACTCATGCAAAGTGCAACTAATAAGTCCAATTGATTATATGGCCGGCACATATGATATGAATCAGTAAAAAGGGCATTTTTCAACTAACAGTTAATAGAAAGTTCACTGCTAGGGGCAAGAAATATGGTAAAATAAACCATTCACTTATCTTTGATCGCGATCCACCAACACAGACCACTTGGGAATGACCAACGAGTAAATTCTTTATCCACGTAAGGTTGCCTCCAATACCAAAAATTATCAACTTGTAAAAGAGACGCTGGTGTGGAACACTATCGAAGGCCTTCTGGAAATTAATGAATTCCACATACTTAGTGTCTTTTGCATCGAGAGCTTTTGTTTAGCTTTGAATCGCATAAATTAAGTTCCTAACACATGATCTTCCCCTACGAAAGCCGTATTGTGCAGTTGATACAAGGTTACGGGTTTCTAAATAAATCATCAATTCCTTTTTGACAACCTTCTCCATAACCTAGCGGTGTGATGTGGGCTGTTTTCCAGTCGGTTGGAAGAATTCCCGTATCAAACGATTTCTGTCACAGAAAGGATAGCGGTTTAGCCAGCTCTCGAGCAAGTTTGAGTAGTGGCTTTGTTGGAATTTTGTTGGTGCCAGGGGATTTGCATGCCTTCAGACTTTTTAGTTCTTTAAAGACTACATCTTCTCGAAAGAGCATATCCTGAATAATTGGCGCTCCCATAGTCTCGGGACTAGATGAAATAAAAACAGCTTTTCTTGTGAAAACCGACTAAAAGAACTGTGAAAAGTGTTCAGCTTTGTTGTAATTTCTGATATCTCCAAACCGTCATTGTTTTTCATAACAGGAATCAGGGTCCTGTTACGTGTGCTTTTTCTCACATAGCTGCAGAGAAATTTAGGATATTGAAGTGCTCGCTAGAGCAAATCCCTCTCCTAATCCCGCCAGCTTTTGAAGATCAAGCTTTTAACCTTGGACCTTTGTATGCTTACAAGGCTCAATTTTCATTTAATCGGCAAAATTTCTTCCAAAGCCTTTCTTTCTTGTTAATCTCTCTTTTTAAATCCCTTGTTAACCACTGTGGTCTGTTAGATATCCTAACTTACGATGGCGGACATTGGCATTTATTAGATTCAACAAACACTCCTTAAATAAATTCCAGTCCTTGATGACATTCCCGGAGAAGATAAGATCCCAGTCTATTCGTGATGCCTCAGCTCTCATCTTGCAAAAGTCTCTTCGCCATACATCGGGCCTAAAATTCATTTATTGCGACGGCACAGAATATAAACCATACTCTCATGAAAGTACTGCATGATCATTTAGACCAAGTTGAAGTAGACAGTGTACCTCTTCTATACTGTCAGGATCTTAAGGGAAGACGAGATCTAAACAACTGACCTGTTGTTCTCCACGCACTCTCATTGTAACAAATATATTTTTTGTGATAAGAGCTTCAAGTATTGTCTTTAGTAGACGGTGATCGAAGAAAAACGTTGAGCTATGCACCTGCAAATCGTTCAGCGAGTGCTGGGTGCATTGAATTCAACCATGAGAACGACATCAGGTGGACTACTTTTCTCCTTTATGTTCTCCAACAAACAAGTATCAGCGTCAGTGTCTATCCCAGGTGGTCGGTAGAGACTCATGACTTCAAGGGACTGCGATGCCCACGTCTTTATTTTCGGCCAAATGGCCTCAATTGCATTGCTTATCTTCTCCGTCATTTCACACATTGTGAAATTGCTTTTAACATGCATCGCAACTCCTCCACCCTGGCAGTGGGTGCGGTCTCTTTTGAACAGCTCGTACCCGGATAAGGCTCTTCGCAATCGCTGATGTTCTGTGACAGCCATGTTTGTGTGATCGCTATAATATCGGGAGACAGAATGGCTGCCTGAATTCTCAGTTCGGCGAGCTTCGAAAACAGACTTTGGTCGTTGGTACGCAGAAATTTAAGTATGCAGCAGTCAGCAGAGCCCGATTCCGTTTGGCTCAAGTTTTCCAAAGCTAATTTGCCACTGCCATCATAAGCATTGGCTTGTTTCAGAGCAATGTTGCGTTTCTATGTATCACGTTTCCTCTGTAAATCACCAGATTGTTCTCTCCAGTTGCAAGTCTCCTCATCATTTCTATCACTTATTCACGGCGTTTCAGGCGTTCTGCTGGAGATTAGTCCGGCTGAAAAAACCTGCTTATGAGAGTTTCGAAGGTTGGTTTTTCTCGAGAGAAGTAGCTTCGCCTCTTCCTTGTTGTCCAAGACAATTTTTTATAGGCCGGGGTCTCACATTTTTTGACTGTTTAATATCCTTTTTTTCGAGCCTGAAGGCAGCACTTACGGTTATGTCTCTCCTGAATGAATTATATCATTCAGCAGGTGCTGAAACATAGCAAGATCAGCGGATTCCCATTCCTTTGAGGTGTGGACATTTGATTTATCTAAGCCTTGGATAACCACGCAGTTCTCTCGGTCTAGGGCGTCTTTTGATTCACTGCCGACCATGTTTTCCTCCGAATGACCAGAGTGATTCATTAGGTTTTTTCAACTTTAAAAGCGTTTTATGTTGTTTCCCAATTCTATCTGGCCATTCATTGATTTTTTCGTTCTCAACTAAAGGCCTTCAGAACTGCTGGGAAAGCCGGTAGAAGTTGAGTCTGAAGTTGGAACTGTCTTTTGAAGAGGCATTCTTGAAGTTGTCCTGATATTACCTTTATCCAATTTGGTATTGTTGTGGTGTTTCCCATTGCAGATTGCCACGCGTTTGTTTCTTGGGATGCCACTTCGGGCTTATTAGAGCACCCAAGATGGTAGGATGTGATTTGTGGTTCGCTTCGGTCGTCGTTCGTAGGATTAAAAGACTGTGTTCCGGTAATCCGGTCGTAATGGGTATTCGCGTCCGAACGTTGTGAGTTTTCACAAATTGTAGTTTTTTGTACTTTTGGTGCTTTGGTCACTGCCTTTTTAACTGTTATATGGCTCACCGTATTTCATCGAATATTGTTATCTTGCAAGAGTTTTCTTAAGTCTGCAAGCTCATTTTCCAGTTTTTGAACTCTTAGTAAAATATGAGAACATCCCACACAAGATTCGTCCACGTTGCCGATGGATTTGGCTGCCATTACGCTTTTTGCGCGCTTTGCTGGTCCTTGGTTGTAAGTGTAAATGGATCAAGGAACAGTCGTGGATGCCGAAGCAAGCTCAACAGGCTTTCCTTTAAAGTAAGTTTCATTACTGGTTATGCTGCTATCAAACAGTTGCTTTGAGTCCATGAGTGTTAAAAACACGGCATGTGCGTTTGTTCTGTTTTGGGCGTATAACGAAAAGATTTCGACTGGGTTTAGAGTATGGCGAGTATTTGCAGCAATTTGAGCAAAAAATGCGCCTACTTGTTCAAAACGCTTTAAAAAAGTGTAAATTTTATGCAAAATATGCAGGAACGACTTAGCCGTTCGATGAGGTTGAAGGTCCTGGATAACTTCATATCTTCACGAGGTTGTACACGTTTGGTTTTGAGTGGTTGTTGTTTTGTATTGGTGCAGAGGCTGCGTTGTCAACTTGAATAAGATGATATACAAATTCCAATTTGATGCCGTTTTATGAGGAATTTCGACACGAGAAAAATTCTAGATTAGCAAAAAGCAAGTAAGTTCGCGCCTTTGAAACAGTATTGTTCGGAACAGTCCTAGTGAAAAGCTAACGTTGTTCAAATTGTCCAAGTTGGATGATAAATAATTGGTCGTTCTTATGCACACAACCTTGTTCTCACAATTCTAAAGTCCTAAAGCTTCTTACTTATCTATGAGCCTCCTTTGAAGCACTGTATCAAAGGTCTTGCTAAGATCAACATAGATATCGACCATAGAAAGATGATACTTACGAAGAGACGGTAATAGATTTAGAAAAGACAGGTTTAATGTTTCAGAAGAGCAATCGGGTAGGAAGCCATGTTGGGCAGCGCTAAGAAGTTGATTGGTTTTGCAAAAATATGTAACTAGTATGTCAAGTAATTTTTAAAAGAGCTTTTCAAGAGAAGGTGTTTTATGAACTCCGTGATAATTGTAATAATCCGAGCGTATGCCAGATTCTAATGCTGGAATAATAATAAAGGTTTTCCAATAATCAGGAAAGAAACCATTACTGAGAAAAACTGAGAAGAATTTTCCCAGCAAAGGCAGAAAATCATTACCTGTTTAACAGGAGAATTTGTGATGTGGTCGTGGGATTGATAAGTTGCCTTATCTGCTTCATAATATTTTTAGGAACGAAAGCAATATTGGCGAGCAACTCATGAGATATAATGGGGATCGAAGTAACTGGATTTGTTTCAAGGGTAAAATGTTTGGCGAAGAAGGAATTAAACAATTCTGCTTAGTCAAAATTATCTGCTGTGAAATTCTTAATGCGATCGAGTAAGAGTTGAATGACTTTGTGATATTTACCGGAACAATGGAGGTGGAACACTTGAGCAACAGATCTTAAAGTATTATCATCACTATTTCAAATATTTTTGCGATCCGTAAGTGTTCCGATAACGAACTTATGGGTGGATCCTTAAGCTGCTTTCGTAATTTGTTAAGCCAATTTTGAAGAAAGTGTAGGATCATGGAAGAAGCAGCATTTTTTATAAATGTATTTTGTTGAATTACATTGCGAAGATCTTCTGGAAGGCGTTAAAATGTACCTGGAAAAAAATCATAATTAAATAAGGTTTGCCAATAAAATCGTCAGTTTCATTCCAGTTTCTGGCTTGGAACCCAGGAAGTTATTCCTGCCGTTAGGTCTGCAGATAAAAAACTGGAGACCGACGACCAGGTGTAAGCATGCCTTCCTCCCAAATTCTTTCAGACCATCTTCCACCGAGAGCCTCATTCTTTTGCAGCTATTCCTCCACAACAGCGGAACTAGAATAATACTTTTCACCGACCATAATTACGGCTAAATTACTCCATATAAAGCCTGCCAAGTCACCAGGGCAGAACAGAAAATCTGCATTAGCACTAAGAGAACTTGCTGACAAACTGTGCGAACCACTGCCCATCATAGTGCAAAAGTCCTTTGAAGAAAGCAAAAGCCCTGAATGATGGAAGTGTACATTCCACGATGCGATCTTTAAAGGAGGTTCACGACTGGAATATAAAAATACCCGCCCTTTCAGTCAACATAACGTGTTAAAGAATGAAGTGTATTATCAAGAAGCATTTAATGCGTTATCTAGAAAATAATCAAATCTTATGCGATGTCCAACACGGCTTCCATTCAGGGCGGTATTGTGAAGTTGACAAATGCCACAGATAAGCGTTATCCAGTAGATTTCATATTTTCTTACTTCAAGGAGGATTTTGATAGCGTACCGCTGAGGCTTCTTTTACAGAAGAGTTGGGGCGTAGGAAATGTAGGCAAAAGTTTCAATTGAATTAAGAGTTTCTTGTCATTGAAGACTGCAAAGTGTTGTTGTTGAAAACTCTCTCTCTCGCAATGGGCAAAAGTAGAAAGTGTTGTCCCACAGGCTTCTGTTTTGTGCCTGCCGTTCTTCCTAATCTTCGTGAACGACCGTCCAATTACTTAGATTTCGTAGCTGTTATGTTTGCAGATGACATAAAATTATGGACTGAAGTCAGCTGCGCTGACGACGCAAAAGGGTTACAATCGACTTCTGACAAACTAAATTCCTGTTTGGACGGGTGGCTTATTAAGCCTAATATATCCAATTGTGTGATCTTATACATAAGTGCCAGTCGAGAATCACCTTGGAAACAACAGTACTTTATTCCAAAATGACAATGCATTAATTCACTGTTGCCTTCAGATTGTCTTATCGAAAAAGGGTAACGCCGTTCGTACCTATCATGCTTTTGACCTTGCAGATATGACCTAAGTGTATATTTTTTTGGACTCATAAGATTGGCAGCATCTCTCCTCCATGAACGAAGCAGCAAGTTTTTGCGACTTCATGTCAGTCGTTTCAAATAACATCCTGAATTTATGCTTACCAACATCGTCAAGCCCTGCGTTTCAAAATCTACCGTTCCTTAGTTTCTTATGCCATGACTAAAGAAATTGTGGAAGCAGTTAAATATCAATATACTTTTTTGTTATCTGTACATCTAAGGATCGCATAATTTTTCGAATTATCCTCTAATGACTCGTCTTGCGCGTGACAGACAGAGGGAACCTTGCGCACTCAGCGAGCCAAACTCTGCAAAATCTGTTGCTCAACTGTTCCACCGTCGATCCTTCTCTGAAAGAGATAATGAAATTCCTCGATTACTAAATGAAGCTAAGAACTTCGTTCTCGATGACTCTGAAAAGGCAGAACTGTTTATTGCGTTCTTTTCTAATCATATTACTATTGAACATGAACCGGTTCCGACGATTCAGGCATCCACATTGAATGTTATCAGCACCATTGATTTCTCCTCAGAACTAATTCGTAAGCAAATAATTCGTCTTAAAAACGCACACTCTTTGGGGACTGACGGTATACTTAACTCCGTTATTAAGAGAATGCCGAGCTTCCCCCGATTTCTTTGCCATATATTTTCAGTTTATCTTTTAAACGGATTCTTTCCTGACTCATGAAAGACTTCTCTTATTGTTCCTATCTTCAAGTCGGGATCTCGTTCAGACGTAAATAATTATCGAGGCATTCACAGAACCCCAGCTCTAGTAAGACTTCATAAAAAATTATTTTTAATCAAAATTTTGACTTTGGCATAAAAATAAGCTCTTAAGCGACTCGCCATATAATTTTCTACATAGGAGATCATGCGAACTGTGTCACCTAGCTTTTCTTAACCTCGTCAAGGTGAAGGTCGAAGGTGGTTGGTTCAAACTTGAAGATAAGTTAATTCTCGAATTTCAACCGATTTTTCGTTTCATGTAGAAAATATTAGCTAAATTATTGATAATTTATCGCAATTCTTCCTCATGTTCAGCTGCACACACCTGCATTTATTGCAATTGCAAAAGGAAGAAATATACATTTAAAAAAAATTTTCACCCTTATTAAAGTTCTCGCAGATTTACGTCAAAAAAACGGAATCTAAAGGTTAATTCTAGAAATAAAGTTTAAATTTTGTAAGTTTACCTTATTTCCAGCGAAGAATAATTTGCAGGAACTAGTATACCGGTTGATATAATTTTTCATCCTGCAGAGCCTCTTCGCTTATTCTATTTTCAGTTGAAATCCGTTACCTAGCAGATATTTACTTGCAGTGCCTTGCTTAAAACACATTTTTCAAATAACACATCTTTTTTCCACAAAACGTCACTAGTGACAATTTTTGTTTCGTATTATTGATTTGAAAAATAATTAAATTTAAATCAAAATGAAACCCCAGTCTGTGCCTAGACGCAAACATCCTCTTCGCGTTAAACTTCAACTAGAGCAACCCACCTTAAGCATGAAGAAATTAAACCTTGACGCCCTGGAAAACTTTTATATCTTTATCTCTAAATATGGTTCTATCTTCACGATCCTTGGTACCATTTTTGAGGGAAAGTTGTCTTCACTCATATCTCAACAATGCGTGAAACTAGAGCCTTTTATAAACATGGTCAGTACTGAGTCAATTGACCTACATAAGAGGAGTTTCAATTTTCTTTTATAAAAACGTTCCCAAGAGAAAAATCCCCTGGACTTTGCAAATATGTTTCTCTACAATAATCGCAATTTTGTTAGCAGTAACAGCTTAGCTAATTGTAGACAGCAGCAATTTTACTTTCCGTCAGCACCTTCCTCTCTACAGTTTACTTTCCCATCACCAAGTCTTTCTTTTTTATAAGTAACGATTACCCTAGTTTGGATTCTCGAACTACGCTAAATGTCATATTACCTTATGCTAGATCTGTTTTAAATAAGATGGCGCAACTGAAAGCCATTGCTTTCGAGTTAATATCCGATGTTTTATGTGTAACTGAATCTTGGACCCATCCATTAATTTCCGACTCTTTGCTTGTCATAGACCAGCATGATCTCTACCGTCAAGACCGCATTAGTAAGCGTGGTGGTGGTTGTCTTCTCTATATTAAAGCTTCATTTAAGCACTTGCCTTTTTATCTAGATGTTACGTCATTCTCTGGTAATTACTGCTTTGCATCAATTATCCTGTCGCCCCGGCAAAAGGCAATTCTCGGATGTATTTACAACCCGCCTAATTCATTATCCGATGATGATGCAAAACTTTGTGAAATTTTTAAATTGATTTCGGAGTCCAATTGTAACATTAAAATAATCGTTGGGGACTTTAATTTTCCTGAAATTGACTGGATTTCAAAATCTTGTCCACCCAGATTTCAGCCTTTCCTCGATACCTATAATTTTTCTAATTGGTCCCAGCTTGTCCGTTCTTCAACGAGAGACAGGCATATTTTAGACCTGATTTTCACAAACAACATTGCCCCCCTCTTCGTTGATTTTAAGCAGGGCCTCTTCCAAAGTGACCATACACTAATTCACTGTTGCCTTCCGATTGTTTCATCGAAAAAGGTTAGTGCCATTCGTACCTATCATGATTTTGACCTCGCAGATATGAGTTTAATTAGTAACTTTTTGGACTCATTGGACTGGCAGCATCTCTTCTCCATGAACGACGCAGCAAGTCTTTGTGAATTCATGTCAGTCGTTTCAAATAACATCCTGGAGCTTGTGCAAACCAAAAACGTCAAGCCCTACGTCTCGGAATCCACCGTTTCTCACTTTCTCTTGCCACAACTAAAGAAATTGAAGAAGCAGTTGAAAGATCAATATACTAGTTCGTTATCTGTTAATCTAAGGATAGCAGATATTTTTGAATAAGCTTCTAAGATTCGTCTTGCACGTGACAGACAGAGGGAATCTTGAGCACTCAGTGAGCCAAACTCTGCAAAATCTGTTGCTCAACTGTTCCGCCGTCGATTCTCCTCTAAACGAGGTTATAAAATTCCTCCATTACTAAACGAAGACAAGAACTTCGTTCTAGAAGACTCTGAAAAGGCAGAATTGTTTTGTGCGTTCTTTGCAAATCATCTTACGATGGAATCTGAACCGGTTCCGACGTTTCAGGCATCCTCATTGAATGTAATCAGAACTGTTGATTTCTCCTTAGAACTAATTCGTAAGCAAATAATTTGTCTAAAAAACTCGCACTTTTCGGAAACTGACGATATTCCAAACTCAGTTATTAAGAGAGTGCCGAGCTTTCCCCGATTGCTTAGCCATGTATTCTCAGATTATCTTTTAAACTGATTCTTTCCTGACTCATGGAAGACATCTATTATTCTTCCTGCCTTCAAGTAGGGATCTCGTTCGGACGTAAATAATTATCGAGGCGTTCACAAAATCCCGGCTCCAGCAAAACTTCTTGAAAAAATTATTTTTAATCAAATTCTCGACCTTTGCCTAGAAAATAAGCTCTTAAGCTACTCGCAATATGGTTTTCTGCCTGGGTGATCATGTGAAGTTTTTCACTTAGCCTTTCTCAACCTCGTCATTTCCTTTCGTAATGAGCAGCAGTCAGTGGTTGTGATCTACTTTGACCTGAGCAAAGCCTTTGACAAGGTACCGCACATACGTCTTCTGGTGAAACTGGAAGCCCTCGGCATCCGGCCTCCTCTCCTTGACTTCATTGGTTCCTACTTGTCTAACCGCAGCCAGAAAGTCTTAGTAGGTAATAGCTATTCGACGGATCAGCCGATCGCGAGTGGCGTTTTTCAAGGCATGGTTCTAGGTCCAGTTCTCTTCATTCAATACATTAACGAAATATCAATTTTACTCACAAAATTTCGATAACGCTGACGATCTCAAGTGCATGTATTCATTTTCTGAATACACGGCCAATAGTTGCGTTGATAAAATCAACACTGATCTACTTATGCTCTCACGTCAGAGCTGTACTTGGCAGATGGAATTTTCTCCATCCAAGAGCAGTTTCATGTGGTTTGGCCCCACCAAGCTTCCTGGACCCCTAGTATTTCAAAAAAGCACACTTTTTTAACGATCAACCATGAAAGTCTTAGGTCTAAGTTACACGAGTAAGCTAGCAATATTTCCTCACGCAGATCGAATTTCTGCAAAGGCTGCACAGATATGTGGTTTTGCATCACATAATTTCTTCCTTCCGAAAATAAATTCAAACCTATACCGCATGTTTGTTCTTCCTATCCTAGAATACTGCTGTCCCCTATTTGGGCTGATGAACGCCTCTGACCGCAGAAAGATTGGAAAACTTCAGGGGATTTTTACTAGAAGACTATTTTCTCTTCCTGGATCCAGTATCTCTTATACGATAGATGCCAGTTAGCAAACATTAAATTTCTGTGGGTTTGAAGACTCGAAGCCGGTCTCTGCTTCCTGTTTCGCGTAAACTCTAGCCCAAATCTCCCACAAATTAACGCTCTCACTCCGTTAGATCGACCCTATTCCACCCGTAATTCCTCCATGATCATTTCGCCACCCCTTAGCTCCACAATTAGCCGGTCTATGTTTTTTGCCTGCAAATATGCTTTTATATGGAATTGTCTTCGACTGCAAATTAGGTTGTCGTCTACATTAGCTATTTTCAAAACCAAATTACGCAAACATTTAACTTCAGAAGATATAAAGTCCTTATTGTCTTTTTCCTTCCCAATCTCGCAACTTTTGGATTTTGAAAAGGGTTCTCCTGGTATTTGAGGCAGCTCCCTTGATATTATATTGGTCCCTTATTACATTTCCATCATCCTCTGCAGAGTCAATCTTTGCATTCACTTTTTCTTCCCCTCCTTTTGAACTTGCATTGCCAACTCTTGACAACCTTGATAATTTTCTCCAAATTTGCAACCCTGACGATATTCTCCAGGTTCTGTTAATGATCGAGGCGGGTTCTGATTGTTTCACCTCTTTGATGATGGACTATGCAGTCAGCAAGGTCGCATCTCGATGATGATCTCGTGACCTCTACTGTCCCCTCTTCGTTTCGACCATGTTGTTTTCGATGAGTTCGTCCTCTCTCACCTCCACTGGTGACTGACTGGCTCTGACTGCTATATTATCTGTCACCCGACAAGGAGAGTCCCGAACCCTCATGCGTTGTCAGCAGCATCACAATACTATCCTATTGCATTAAGCTATCAATTTTTTAGTGAAGCAGTTATTTTCTCCTATTTTTTTTTAATTTGTTGCTCGCCGAACTCCGCCTCCGATTTAACCCTAGGAGTTTTTTTACTGCTTCTTTTCCAGTTCACCGTATGTGCCAAAGATTGTTGACTTTTGTTTTAAAAATGGCAAATCGTTTTGAATCGGATATGTTTACCATACTACTCATTTCTGCTGTTCATATGGATGCTCACATAGTGCAGCAATTATCCACTTTGTATTTATTTAATCCACGGTACTAAGATTGTAATGATGGGGCCCTCTGGGCCTTAAATATTCAATTTATTTATTTATTTTTATTTATTTCATTTCCTTTACTCGTGCGGCTTTAACTTTAAAGTTGCTGAAGCTAAAAGGTTGTCTTCCCGTAGTAAAAACCCACCTTTCTGGTCAAACGTTTTTCAGCGATTGAAGTTGACCTTATTTAATCTAAGCATGAGCACTCAGCTCAATATTTGAAAAAAATAATTGTTTATCTGTAGGGATAAAACCCCAATGGAACGTCAGGTTTCAACCTCATTAGCAAACAAGAAGCCTTGGTCAACACCTTCAATACCAAAAGTGATCTCAGAGGTTTGTCCAGTAGCTAACGCAAGCCCATGGCCCTCCGGATCGACAGGAATTTCGATTTCAGCTGAATTTTCACCCGTTAACCTTGTTCCTGGTTTGAGTGAAATTGTGTCAAGGCCTCTTATTTCTTATCCCAAGCAAACCATGCCTGCTATAGCCGCCAAATCTACTAAACCTAAGAAAACTCCTAGTATATCTGAATCATTGGCTAATCCAGGCATTAAAATCAGTAATGTCATTACTGATGGGAAACCTGCTAACCCCTCAGCATCTACAACAGCTGCTAAAGCTAAGGTTAGCATCTTTACCAACCCAAAGATTGTCCAAAATCCCCAAATAATTTACGCTTCTAATTATGTTACCAGTTTTTCGAAATCATTTATTCCTTTTTCAAATGCACGTTTTCCGCCAATTTATGCTAACTTCCCTCAAAATCTAATTTCTATGCCACCACCTATCTTTCAAACGCCACAATATAGCCTTCCCTTCCAAGGTTTTCATCCAAATATGCCATTATACAATAATCTCACTTCTCTTAACAGTAACATTTCAACAAATTGTAGACCAGAGCAATTTCGTTTCCCACCTTTCGTTTCTTTTTTCCAGTTTTCTTCTCCACCACCAAATTATCCTTTTTTTATAAATACTGATAAGTGTAACCTGCAGCTCAGGAATACGCTCAGCTTAGTTTCACTCAATGCGAGATCAGTTGTAAATAAGATAGCTGAGCTTAGAACATTAGTATTTGAGCGTTTGTTATTCACACTCAGGAGCCTGCTATTTTCGAAGCTAACTCACACTGATGGCCGTCTTGCTATGAGTCAGCCTCGGAAGCATCAGGCAGGTAGATCAAAACGAAGCTTCGTCTACCCGGATAACTTTTGCTATAATAACTGTCGATCTGATCTTTAACGTGAAGGTCCTCAATGAATAACTACCTGCATGAATTTAGCTTGCACCATAAGAACGTCCAGAAAGTTTATAATCCATACCTACTGACGTTTAAATCAGTAGTTACATCTATAGCATTAACATTAAATAAAGTACCTCCTTTGAGGACAGCAACACAGATGTGGCCTGCTTCGGCTTCGGTTTTCACCGCCATTTACGTCGAAAGGCATCAATGGGTCTGACAGCCGCTTTTCCACGATCCGATTGAGTTCTCTTGACAGCTGAACTATCTGATGCCGTCTTGGTGGAAGAGGTATCCATGCTGGTGGAGGAGAAAATGCTTGCATGGAGGTTGTTCGACATAGCCACTGTAGTGGGAGGGAGGAGGAAAAAAGGTTAAAATCAAAAGCAGTCAGGAAAGCGCAAATGAGAAAAACAGGAGTGGGTCTTACTGTCATGCGGGGCTGGGTTCATTCTACCGCTCACGGATTTCTTCCTGCGGGTAACGTCAGGTCCGCACGCTGCCTGCCCCTCCTCCTCATCCTCCCACTCACTGCCTGTCATGGCGGTAACGTATTTGGCGAGCGTATTTGACTCAACGCTTGCTATAGATAATTTCAATTTGTACCGAGAAGACCACGCTGAAAAACGTGGTGGTGGTTGCCTCCTTTATATTAAGTCATCCTGTGTACATTTTCTTTTTCAGCTGAGAATTTCGTCCTTTTCTGGAAATGAATGCTTTGCTTTAGTCATCCTCCCGCACAATAAAAAAGAGGTTATTTGCTGTGTCTATAATCCTCCGTGTTATTATGGCAATGAAAGCGAGTTCTGTGAGCTATTTGGCAAAGTGGCGGACACTCAATTTGATGTCAAAATAAGCGTAGGCGATTTCAATCTGCCAGACATTGACTGGCAGGCAAATTCCTCTCCGCTTAACATCAGAAATCGGTCGATACTATTAATTTTTCAAACATGTCCCAACTGGTCAGATCAGTATCTAGAAATGACAACATTTTAGATTTAATTTTTACAAACGATGTCCACCCTCTCTTTGTGAATTTCTATCATGATCTATTCACAAGTGATCAAGCAATAATTCACTGTTGTTTTTCAGTCCCTCTTCTTACGAAGCCTGAGGTTAAATGCAATATCCTCGACTTTGCTAACAGAAACCGTGAAACAATAAATAATTTCGTTAGCACTTTAGATTAGCATAGCATATTCTCAATCAATGATCCAAACTTTTTCCGTGAGCTATTGCAGAGCCTCACAGAAAAAATCCAGGCTTTTATCCCACTTGAGATTTTTAATTCACATACAGCTTCTTCTTCTGTTCCGCATTTTCTCCATAACAGACTTAAACAAATACGAAAGCAACTTAAAGTTTCATCATAAAGCTCTTTGTCAGTTCATTTAAGGATTGCACAAATATTTGAATAAGCCTCGAAAATTAGGTTCACGAGAGATAAGCACAGGGAGTCACGTTCACTTAGTGATGCCGATTCATCCAAAGCTATTGCTCAAATTTTCCATAATCGGTCATTGGCTGAGCGTTTGAATGTAACTCCGCCCTTACTCATCTGTAACAGAAAATTTGTTACAGATGATTTGGGCAAAGAAGAATTGTTAAACTCGTTTTTTGCCAACCACTTTACCACTGAAACTAGCCCCACTCCCACAATTCCTCTGCTTTCAAATTCGCTTTTAACAACCACTAATTTCTCGCCTTCATGTATTCAAAAGGAAAAAGCTCATCTAAAAATTCACATTCGGTTGGAACTGATAACATTCAAAACTCACTTATTAAACAGTTAAGGGATTTTCCACCTTTAATAAGCAAGTTATTCTCAGTATTTCTTGAAAATGGTTTCTTCCCCGATTGTTGGAAAACTTCTATTATAATACCAGTTTTTAAATCTGGTTCCCGCTCGGACATTCATAACTATCGCAGTGTCCATAAAACGCCCTCTCTTGCTAAACTCTTCGAAACACTACTTGCAAAACAAATCACGGATTTTTGCATAAGCAATCAAATAATCAACTTTTCCCAACGCGGCTTCTTACCGGACCGCTCTTGTGAAACCTGCTACATGTCTTTTCTAAATCTACTAACCTCTCTTCGTAATACCCATCTGTCTGTAGTAGTTTTCTATTTTGATCTAAGTAAGGCATTCGATAAAGTGCCTCATAAACGACTTCTAGCTTAACTAGAAGCTATAGGATTTCGTAGTCCCCTAACTGACTTTATTAGATCATACCTAAATGATCGAAAACAGAATGTTTTAGTAGGCTCCTCATACTCAAGTGCTACCCCTACTGTTAGTGGTGTCCTTCAAGGTACCGTATTAGGTCCTTTGTTGTTCTTACTGTATATAAATGATATTTCATCGATAGTTAAACTTTCTCAATCTTTTATTTATGCTGATGACCTCAAATGCGTGTATTCCTTCTCTAACTCTACGACCGAACGGTGCCTATGAACAAATTCAATCAGACTTAAACGCTCTTTCGGCCTGGAGTTCCACATGGCTAATGGAGTTCTCACCTTCTAAGTGTCGCTACATGAGTTTTGGGCCTGTAAGGCTGCCGCAACCTCTTATCTTTGAAGGTTGCCCTATGATTGAATGTTCCTCCATCAAGGACTTGGGCTTAAGCTACACCAATAAATTAGATCTTTCGCCTCTTGCCGATATAATTACGGCCGAAAGCTGCTCAGATTTGCGGCTTTATTTCTATTAACTTCTACCTCCCTGAAATTAAATTAAGACTTTATCGTATGTTTGTACCTCCCATTCTTGAATTTTGCTGTCCTTTCTTTGGTTTAATGAATGAATCTAGCCGTTCGAAAATTGAAAATGTCCAATGAGATTTCACAAAAAACTCCTATAACCGATTCTTTCAACTACTTTCTACTCAACAAGATGCCAGCTAATGAAGCTAAAATTTATTTGGGTCAGGAGACTTGAAGCAGGCTTTTGTCTCGTTTTACGACAAAATAATAGCTCAATTCTCCCTAAGCTTTCTGTCATTACCCCCGTTAGTCTTCCTTATAACCTAAGAAATTCTACATTAATTATACCCCCCTCCTGCATCCTCCACGTATAAACGCTTTCTCTTCTTCGCTTCTCGGTTTAGTTTTCTTTGGAATAACTTGCCAATTGAAATTAGGTCGTAAACTAGTCTATCTGCATTCAAGCGAAGACTGCACATTTATCTTAACACTGATTCTATTAACCTTTTAAATTTCCTCATCTTTTCTCAATAGCTTTCCCCATGACTCGGAGAAAGGACCATCGGGAATTTCAGTGCCCCTCTTGAAACTATATTTTTGCTACCTCGAGTCGCCCATCAACTATGATGTCTCCTTATATCATCAGTCATCTAAACGAGGGAGTCATTCGGACGTACACATCCGGTGGTCCACAGTCTAAAAGGCTACCGTTTCTTTGGATACTTACCATCATCAGAATTCAATTCTGGATCCTAAGATGCTGAGGACTCGAGTTCATTTATGCATTTTCGTGAGATTTTGTTTCATACGCCTAAGTGATCAAGAACGAATCACCTCGACGTTTCATTATCTCATTCTGAAATTCTAATGCAGTATTACCCTACTCTACCACCTGAACATTTTTTGCTTAGCAGTTTATTCTCCTACCTTTTATTTAAAATGAAGGCCTATTGAACTCTGCCTCCATTTTTATGGTAGGAGTTTTTTTTCATTGTCTATTTTTTCTAGTTCACCGCTCATTTTAAAACGTTGCTTACTGTTGACGTAGCAGGACAAGTTGTGCATTTGTACATTTTTTCTGCACACATTGTCATTACTTTATTTCGTTACTGATGTTTGCTTCGACAGTGCCTTGCCGGTGCTAACCAAATATAAATTCTTAATAAACTTCCCTTCGTAATAAGCAGCAGTCAGTGGTTGTGATCTACTTTGACTTTGGTAACCCTTGGCATCGAGCCTTATCTCTTTGACTTCATTTGTTTATACTTGTCTAACTGCAGCCAGAAGGTCTAAGAAGTAAAAGCTTTTCAAAGCCGCAGCCGATTAAGAGTGGCGTTTTTCAAGGCAAGGTTCTAGGTCCCCTTCTCTTCATTTTGTCCATAAACGAAATTTAAACTTTGCTCAAAAATTCACAAAATTTCGTTGACGCTGACGATTTCAAGTGCATTTATTCATTTTCGAAAGACACTGCCAATAGTTGCGTTGATAAAATCAACACTGATCTATTTATGCTCTCACGTTGGAACTCAAATTGGCAGATGGAATTTTCTCCATTCAAGAACAGTTTCATGTGTTTTGGCCCCACCAAGCTTCCTGGATCCCTAGTATTTCATTTAAGCACGATCAACCGTGAGAGACTTAGGTCTAAGTAACACGAGAAGCTAGCATTATCGCCTCATGCAGATCGAATTTATGCAAAGGCTGCACAGATATATGGTTTTATATCACATAATTTCTTCCTTCCGGAAATAAAGTTAAACATGTACCGCATGTTTTTTCTTCCTATCCTAGAATACTGCTTTCCCCTCTTTGAGCTTATGAACGCCTCTGACCAGAGTTAGATTCAAAAAGTTCAGAGGATTGTTAGTCGAAGAATATTTACGCTTCCTGGATCCAGTATCTCTTATACGGATATATGCCAGTTAGCAAACATTAAACTTCTGTGGGTTAGAAGCCTCGAAGCCGGTCCCTGCTTCCTTTTTGCGTTAACTCTAGCCCAAATCCCCCACGATTTAACGCTCTAACTCCGGTAGATCGACTTTATGCCAGTCGCAATTCCTTCATGATCATTTTACCACCCCTTTGCTCCACAACTAATCGTTCTCAGTTTTTTGCCTCCAAATAAGTTTTCCTCTGGAATAATTTTCCACTGCAAATTAGGTCGTCATCTACATTATCTATTTTCAAAACGAAATTACGCAAACATCGTACTTCGGAAGATATAAAGTTCTTATTGTCTGTTTACCTCCCAAACTAACAACTTTTGGATTTCGGAAAGGTTCCATCTGTTATTTTTTAGGCAGCTCCCTTTATATTATAGTGGTCTCTTATTATATTTCCATCATACTCTGCAGAGTCAAACTTTGAATTCATTTTTTCTTACCCTCCTCTGTAACTTGCACCACCAACTCTTGACAACCTTGATACTTTCCTCTGATTTTGCAATGCTGACGATGCTTTTCAGGATCTGTTGATGATCGCGGCGGGTTCTGATGTTTTTGCCTCTTTGTTGGTTGAATATGTAGTCAGCAAGGTCGCATCTCGGGGATGATATCGTGATCTCTACTTTTTCCTCCTTGTTTCGACCATTTTGTCTACGATGAGTTCCTCCTCTCTCACCTCCATGGTGGTGAGGTTAGGTGGTGATTATTTTATTATCTCTCACCCAAACAGGAGCGTTCCGATCCCTCATACGTTATAAGCAACATCACAATACTATCCCATTGCATCGGACCAATCCCATCAACTCTAGCTATTAATTTTTTGGAAAAGCGGTTTTTTCTCCTAGTTTTTTTTTAAATTGACGGCTCGCCGAACTCAACGTCCGGTTAAACAATAGGATATTTTTACTTCTTCTTTTCTAATTCACCATATATGCCAAAATTTGTTGACTATTCTTCTAAAAATGACTAATCGTTCTGAACCGGATATACCTTCCATACTTCTCAATTTTGCTGTTTATATGGCTGTTCAAATAGTGCGGCAATTATCCACTTTGTATTTATTCATACCACGTTACTAAATTTGTAATGATGAGGCCCTCAATTCATTAAATATAAAATTTATTTTTATAAGAGTTACAAACACACAAAAATCTGGTAAGTGGACAACTGTGCATTTAATGCCCTCAGAACACTGTAAGAAAGCAGTCTAGAAAGCACCATGTACGCTACATTGGATCAGACGTGCATTTAAAAGTCTTTGGCATCTTCATCAGACCACATTTGGAGTACGGAATACCAGCTTTTACATGGTAAATGAAGTAAAATTTTGATCTTCTCGAACAGATGCAACGGAGAGCAATGAAGATGGTTGACGGTCTTAAGGCTTAGCCATATAAAGAGAAATGAATTAAGCTTTATTTATCTTCTCTATTTATTAGAAGAATACTTCTTTGCCCTAGCTCCCAAGTTGTTGCATCAAACCATCTAAATTCTCACATATTCATATACCATAAATATGACTGATGCAAAAGAAACCATCGATAAACTAGATCTCTCAGCTATCATATGTCTGCAAAAATTTATCGACCAAAATGATCATCTATTTACGATGCTCAACTCACTATTTGACTCAAAATTTTTGCAACAAGCTTAATAAGCGTACCACAAGTAGAACCGATTGCACACGTAGTCTCATCAGAGGTCGCTGATAGATCCAAATGCAGGTTTAACGTCATTATCCGAAATATCCCCCGCATGGTTTAACCAACACCATAAATCCAACAACTCGATCATAATAATAAAAGTAACAATAATAATCATAAATGGTATATTTAAGGCCCAGAGAGCCCCGTCATTTCAAACTTAGTATTTTGGTATAAATAAATACAAAGTGGATTATTGCTGCACTATGTGAGCAACCATATTAACAGAAGACATGAATAATATTGAAGGTATATCCGATTCAGAACGATTGGCCATTTTTAAAACAAAAGTCAACAGTCTTTGACATAAACGGTGAACAAGAAAAGAAGCAGTTAAAAAACTCATACGGTTAAATAGGAGGTGAAGTTCGGCGAGCCGCCAATTTAAAAAAAAATTGAAGAAAAAACTGCTTCACTAAAAAATTAAAAGCTAGATGCAATGGGATAGTATTGTGATGTTGCTGACAAGGTATGAGGGTATGGAACGCTCCTTGTCTGGTGACAGATAATATAGCAGTCAGAGCTACTGTTTGAAACCACCGCTGGAGGTGAGAGAGGAGGAACTCATTGGACACCAGGGTCAAAATGAAGAGGGGAAAGTAGAGGTCATGAGATAATCATCGAGATGTGACCTTTGCTGACTTCATAGTCCACCAATCAAAGAAGCGAAACCATCAGAACCCGCCTTGATCAACAATTATACCTGGAGAACATCGTTGGGGTTGCAAAATCAGAGGAAAATATCAAGGTTATCAAGAGTTGGAGATGTTAGTTTAAAAGGGGGGACGAAAAAGTGAATTTAAAGATTGACTCTGCAGAGGATGATGAAAATATAATAAGAGACCAATATAATATCAAGAGAGTTGCCTCAAATACCAAGAGGACTCTTTTCAAAATCTAGAATTTGTGAGTTTGGGAAGGAAACTACACTAAGAACTTAATAATTTCCGAAGTTAAATGTTTGCGTAATTTGGTTTTGAAAATAGCTAATGTAGACGACAACCTAATTTACAGTGAAAGATTATTCCAGATGAAAGCCTTTTTGGAGGAAAAAAATGAAACGATAAGTTGTAGAGCTAAGGGTGGGTGAATTGATCATGGAGGAATTACGAGTGACGTAGGGTCGATCTACCGGAGCGAGATCGTTAATTCGTAGGAGATTTGGGCAAGAGTTAACGCAAAACAGGAAGCAGAGGCTAGCTTCGAGTTTTCTTACCCACAGAAATTTAATGTTTGCAAACTGACATCTATCCGTATGAGAGATACTGGATCCAGGATGGAAAATTAAGTTTCGAGTAAAAAAACCTCTGAAATTTTTGAATCTTACTGCGGTCAGAGGCATTCATCAGCCAAAAAGAGGGAGCAGCAGTATTCTAGGACAGAAAGAACAAACATGTGGTCCATGTTCAACTTTATTTCCTGAAGGAAGATATTTTGTGATACAAAACCACATATCTGTGCAGCCTTTGCAGAAGTTCAATCTGCAGGAGGCGATAATGTGTGTGGTCTTAATTATAATAATTAAAGTTGTTTTTAATGCCGATCTACAGGAATTTTCAGATGAAATATTCAGAGAGGATCAGGCTGGCAGTGAAAAAAACTCTTAAATATATATCATTTAATACATATCATTTTCCTATCTTTATGTTATTAAGGAGAAAAAACTTTTACCTGTCAGGATGAAAGCAGTTCAGATCAGCGAAGGGCTAACACAAGTGCAGTCTGTTTGCAGTCTCTCTGTATTTTTTAGGAACCGGGATTCTGCCCCAGGCAAGAGTGCATCCGTGGACGGTTGCTCACTGTCTGCCGAAGATGTTAAAGTTTGCAGGCTGCAGAGTCGATGCCGTATCCCTTAAGGTAACACCTGGGATCGGGTTAAGATGGCACGTACTTTGTTGAACTGGACCACAGATTCTAGTGTTTCGGTGCCCAGAATTCTTGAAAACTGTTCTGAATGCAAAAGAACTAGTAATATTCCTCTTAAACAAAGAATAACTTCTGCTCGAATTTTATATTATGAGGAAGTTTATTCCACATCGCTTTGGCGTTTACCGAAAAGAATCGATGATACTTAACTGTGCGAGCTAATGAAAGAAATAAAAATACATTGCGATGACTGCTGCGTCGAGGGCGGTCAAGCTGCCTCACAGAGGTAAGGGGATTAAATGTACGATTATTCGAAAGCTTAAACAGTAAAAAGAGGCCCTTCTGCACTTGGCGAAACCATAATGGGATCAATGGTTACAAGCCCACAGTGTTCTATATACGACAGTTTACGGTGCTCCAATGATCAAATACTTTTCGTAAAGAATTGCTGAACCGATTCTATCTTCTTCTGTTCACTGGCGCGCAGAAGGTTTCTTCGAAAAAAAGGCAGTATTCAAGGCCAGGTCTAAAGTACATTTTTGGAAGGCGGAGTCTTATATCAAAAGTTTAAAGATTTCAGATTATAAACCCGGCATTTCTGCGTACTTCGGAGAGTATCAGGGTGCAAATGCTCTGAAAGATTGAGATCGTTGGAATATGATATGCCTAGGTCCTTAACAATGCCAGGCACATTTGGATCGTGGCCATCTATGATTAGTTGACGCTGATGGTTGTCGCCAACAACCATAACGGAACATTTGTGCCGAGAAAGAGAAAGGTGCCATGTGCCGCACCACTGGGCAAAGTCCTCGAGATTATTTTTTAATAGACTACGCAAGGTATCGCAATCTGCCGGCTTGTATCGATAGGCAATTTTTAAATCGTCGGCGTGTATAAAAGATTAACCATACTGAAATAAATCTGGCACACCATTGACGAAAAGGCAAAATAAAAGTGGGCCGAGCACACTACCCTGAATAACGACAGGTCGACCGTCGTAGTCTGACGAAGACAAACCACGCAAAAAAAGACAAACTGCGCCCTTCGAATTCGTTT
>WEDG01002604.1:0-78334 GCA_017591395.1 Schistocephalus solidus | reverse complement strand
GAAAGCAGTCTAGAAGGCAACATGTACACTACATATGATCAGACGTGCGTTTAAAAATATTCCCCTGATCTCTTGGGAAAAAGTCTATGGCGTCTTTGTGGAGACCGCATTTTAGATTATGGAATACCAGCCCTAGATACCATGGATGAAAAAGATGTCTGACCTCCTTGAACAGGTGCAATGGAGAGCAACGAAGATGGTTGACGGTCTTAAGACTTTACCGTACCAAGACAGATTTAAAAAACTTGACTTATTTCCTCTTTCCTACAGGCACTTACGGTGTAGCCTGCTCTGGACATTCCGGATTATCCGGGGCCATGATTCCTACCTGAGATCGGAGGATTTCTTCGATTTTGCCTGCACACCTCATCTGCGTGGTCATCCTTACAAGGTTAATAGCGAACGCACACGATTGAACCTCAGAATGTTTTGTTTTAGCCAACGATTGGTACGAGCTTGGAACTCGTTACCAAGCTAGACGGTTACCTCTGGCAGCATTACTGATTTTAAAAGAAGGCTTGATGGCATTATATTTGACAAAAGACGACTTTCACAACATGAATACTTAAAACCAGCCTTTTAAAATCTTTCGGGCTCTACCTTTCTTCCACAATGTTTCGCCTATGGCTGTGAAAACGCATTTGAAGTTGTATTATGCTTTGACTCAAACATTTTTAAATAAGCACAATTTTATATTGACTGTACACATGCAATGATAACTTTACCTTAATAGGGTCATCAAGGGCAATGCCTGTAACCCTTCAAAATATACAATATATATTAGAGCAGGCGGAGTATCAGGAGGTGGATGAGCATGACAACGAGGAAAAGAATGAGGTGATGGGAGGAGGAGGAGCAGCAGGATGAGGAGGAGGAGGAGGAGGAGGAGGTAGAGCATGAGGTGCATGAGGAGCAGGAGAGTTAGGAGGAGCATGAGCAGAAAAATAATGAGGATAAGCAGGAGCAGGAGAAGCAGGAGGAGGAAGGGTAGGAGGAGCAGGGGGAGGAGGATGAGGAGCAGGGGGAGGAGGATGAGGAACAGGGGGAGGAGGATGAGGAACAGGGGGAGGAGGATGAGGAGCAGGAAGGGTGGGAGATGCAGACGGTTGATGACCAGGAGGAGAGGTAGGGGCAGGCCGAGGAACAGGAGCAGGAGGAACATGCTTTGCTGGAGGAACAGGTGGAGAAGGGTAGGAACAGGAGCAGGAGAAGGAAGTGGAGAATGAGCAGGACGCGGAACAGGAGCAGGAGCCGGAGAAGGATGAGGATGATGAGGAACATGCGGAGGATCAGGGGTTTAGGAGCATGACAATGAGGAAAAGAATGAGGAGGCGGAGGAGGAGGAGGATTAGGTGGAGCATGAGGGGTTGGAGGAGCAGGAGACTCAGGAGGAGCATGAGCAAGAAAAGAATGAGGAGAAGCAGGAGGCGGAAGGCTAAGAGCACGAGAAGTAGTAGGAGCGTGAGAAGTAAAGGATGAGGAGAAGCGAGGGAACAGGAGCACGAGGGAACAGTGCAGTGGGGAGCAAGAGGAGTAAGGGTAGCAGCAGGAGGAGAAGGATGAGGAGCAGGAGGGGTGAGATATGTAGAAGGTGGATGACCAGGAGTAGATCGGGACAGGCCGAGACAGGAGGAAAACGAGGCGTAACAGATGGAGGAGGATCAGACAGGAAGCAGGAGCAGAGAAGTATCAGGATGAGAAATAGCAGCAGGAGCAGTATCCGTAGAATCCAAAGCAGGAGAAGTACGATGAGGATGAGGAACAGGAGGGTGATCTGGAGTTGTATGAGCATGAAAATGAGGATAAGAATGAAGAGGAGGAAATTTAGCAGGAGGACCAGGGGACTCAGGAGGAGTATGAGCAGGTAGAGGGCGAGGAGGAGCAGGGAGCAGGAGCAGGAGAAGCAGGAGGAGGAAGGGAAGGAGCACGAGGAGTAGGAGGAGCAGGAGGATGAGTAGCAGGAGTGATTGGAGATGCAGACGGTGGATGACCAGGAGGAGACGTGGGTGCCGGCCGAGGAGCAGGAGCAGGAGGAACAGGAGCACGAGCAGAATCCGGATGAGCTGGAGCAGGAGAAGGATGAGGAGGATTAGGAACAGGTGGAGGATCAGGAGGTTGATGAGCATGACAACAAGGATAAGGATGAGGAGGGGGAGGAGGAGGAGGATGAGAGAAGAAGAAGAAGAAGAAGAAAATGGAGGAGGAGGATGATGAGGAGCTGGTAGGGGTGAGATATGCAAAAGGTCGATGACCAGGAGTAGAGGTATGGGCAGGCCGAGGAACAGGCGCAGGAGGAACATGTTTAACAGGAGGAGCAGGTGCAGGAGGAACATGCTTTGCAGGAGGAACAGGGGGGGTGAGGGGGTGGAACAGGAGCAGGAGAAGAATGCGGAGAAGGAGCAGGAGGAGGAACAGCAGCAGGAGCAGGATCAGGAGGATCCGCACCAGGAGAAGGATGAGGATCAGGAGGTGGATGAGCACGTCAAGGTGGATAAGGTTGAGGAGGATAAGGATGAGGGGAGGGGGAGGAGGTGGAGGAGGAGAAGAAGGAGGTGGATCATGATTAGCAGGAGGAGCAGGAGAGTCAGGAGGATGAGCAGGAAACGGATGAGGAGGAGCATGTGCAGGAGCAGGAGGAACATGTTTTGCAGTAGGAGTAGCAGGAGGCACGTGCTATGCAGGAGAAGCCAGAGGAGGAGTAGGAGTATGGAGCAGGAGGAGTATCAGGAGCATGAGGAGCGGGAGAAGGATACTTTGGAGGAGCACGAGCGGGATCGGGAGGAGTAGGAGCAGGAGGAACATGCGTTGCAGGAGGAACAGGGGGAGGAGGTGGAGGATCAGAAGGAGGAGCTGGATAAGCAGTACATGCCGACGGAAGATGAGCAGGAGGAGGAAGACGAGCAGGAGGAGGACGAGGAGGAGGATGAGGAGGAGGAGTAGTTGAAGCAGCAGTAGGATTTGGAGCAGTACGATGATGAGGACGAGGAGAAAGAAGAGGAGATATACGACTGAGGCTAATACTGCAGCATTACGTGGCGTATCCGCGATAAGCGGTGACGTTACACCATCAGGCGAGACTTGACGTTTATATAAAAGACTCTGTTTAGTCCATTTATAGGAAGCTTAGCCGAGTTTTTATGTTTTAAAAGCCACCCAGAGATCAATGCAACTTTTGTATGCTTGAGCCTGTTACCTGGAAAGATCAGTAGCATAAGGAAGTCTGCTCCTCTACAAAAAGTTAATTTGTATCATGTGGATAGTTGGACCTAGTCCTCTTAAGCGACCTGATGCGTGCAGTGGACGATGTCATTTAGGTAGCAGGGTGATCACGTAGGAAGCTTTAGTTTCATACAGGTTTTGGAATTATTAGTTTCTTAGGGAAGGCAGGATGATCACTCATGTCCACTGAGCGGTCGACGTGTGATGTTTTAACAAGACAACACTTGTTGACCTACGACTCTGAGGATGAAACAATGGCTAGGATACAATCAACTTGCCATGATAACCTCATCCTTCAAGAGCGCTAAGCTTACGTAATTGGCAGTTATCCGAACGTATATATTGCAATAATCCAAATTGTCAGTTGAAAGTGTAATTGACAGTTCACTTCAGTTCAGTTAATTTAAGTTAAGATAGGCAAACGCCTTTGAACTCCCTATTGGTTACAGGATAGCTAAAAAAGGCATTGATACATCAGGAAAATCGAAGAAATGGTGGTTTACATAATAGCGTGGGGAAAACGAGCAACCATTGGCTAATTGAAAAGAGTATACATAAACGTGTCCTCACATATGATGAGTAGTATACGTGCATGTTATTGTGGTTAACAAGAACCTCGTGAATGAGGCATATGCGATGAGTTTGAGATAATAAGGAATGCTATAAAAATGGAACTGAAATATAACAAGAAGTATTGTGATAATAATACTGTGTTTCAACTGTGACAAGACTAAAAAGATTGGTTTTTATTATAGTGGGCACTGCTATAATGGTCCGGTTTTTTCTTAAAAAACTCAACCGAAGAAGCCATAGCAACATCCAGAGGCAGAGCATTCCAAGCGTTGACCACCCTCTTGGAAAAGAAGAACTTTCGTGTGTCCAGTCTGGCCACAGACACAGATATTTTGAGTTTATGACCTCCGAAGTTCGTGGTTATTGCTAAATGGAAGAAGTCTCCAGGTACGAGGCAGCAATCCTTACTGCGTATGATACGGTATGTTTGTATCAAGTCACCTCATAGCTGCCTGTAGCTCAAGGGAAAGGGATCAAGATCAGACAACCGTGCTTCATACGATAATGAGTTCTGTCCAGTCAGACGATTGGTTGCACGCCTTTGAACCTTTTCGTGGATATTGAGGTCCTTTGCGGTCCAGGATCTCCAAGCTTGGATAGCCAATTCAAGTTACAGACGCACAAAGGTTCGAAAGACATTGGCAAAGCAGTCCTCATATTAGTCACGCTATTTTCCATGAAAGAAGTTTACTTCATACTCTCTAGGAAGGAGATTAGTAGAGAATTTTGTCGAAAATGGCATTTCTCCGTTTCCCCTGAACTCACCCCAATGCAGAGAAAACTGAAAAATTTTAAATTGTCGACAAGCAACATAGAAATGACTACCTCTGTTGCCATGTTGAACAAATCGCCTCCACTTTCATCTACGGCCTCGCCTTCTGAATCCCCAGCTAACTCTGCACGGAAAATGACCTTGATTAATCTTTTGGGATCCCAAGAAAACAGTACTTCTTTTATTCGTTCTCAAGATAGCAGTACTTCTCCTTTTAACCACATCAATACCAAGTTTAATAGTAACTCCTGGTAAACCAACGCAGATTTTTAGCTCAAAGGCAAGTCTGGCTAAAGTCTCAACCACTAGAAAACTGCAAAAATTTAGCCTCTCTACGAAAACTACTCAATTACGATCGCCTATTTCTCCAGAAAACATCCCCATCCCAACTACATCAAATTTCCAGCTACCACCCAGACCTCATACTGAGGCTAATAAATGAAACATACAAGCATTCTCGGCCAAAATAGTGCTTCTTTGCCACTTGCAGCAGTGCATTCCCCACCCCGCAGCCAATTTTCTCCACGTTCGTTTCTCCAGTTGTCTCTTAAAAAGAAGTGTCCTGCTGGACTACTAGACTCAGCTGACCTTCTGTGTCACTTTAATAGGAATACTTTGCAGTATCCTGTCCAGGGATTTCCAGGACATGCCCCAATAGCAATTGGTTGTGCTCAGTTACCCTTTCTGTAATTTCCACCTCCATATTTTATTCCCCTTCACCCACATCAGGCGCGTATGATCCTTCAACCTGTTTTCCAGAACAGGGTGGGAGCAGCCGCCCCCCTATGTTCAGTGGCCCGTCAACAACTGGATGAATTAGCCACCCTCCCTAAAAAACAACCACCTTGCCCGCTTAGACTGTTCACTCTAAATGCCAGATCCTTGCTAATAAAATGCCCCTGCTTCAGACTCCAGTCTTTGTCCACTGTCCAGATATTGTTATAGTAACTGAAACATGGGCAACACCTTCCGTAGCCGACCCGGAAGTCTCTCTCTTATAGCTTTTACTTGTACTCGATATAATCACCGTGACAGCCGTGGTGGAGGATGCTGGCATTTCGGACCTTAGACCATCCACAATTTACTGCGGTTGATGAGAGCTGTTGGCTTCAAATTACATTAAATATAGGAACTCTTTACTCATTGGTTGTGTCTATCATCAGCTCAATACCAGTGAGGATTGCTATCTTTGTTTCTCACAAGCATTTCAAGACGCAGCTGACTTAAGTTTTAAGTATTGCTTAATTGCAGGTGATTTCAACCTTCCTGCTATTCGTTGGTTTCCGGTCCCTTCCGGCCCCATAAAGTTTGACGACTTACTCGAGGCCAAAGATACTGGCATGTGGACTCAGGTCGTTGACTTCCCTACCCGAGGATCAAGCATACTTGATCTAATCTTCTGCAGAGGTTGCCTGCCTTTGACAGTGTCATCATTAGGCCCACTTGGGAGCTCAGACCACGATGTCATTGTTTCTACACTACAACTCAAAACCGATGAAACGCTTCTCAAAAAATATAGCTTTTTCTTTGATTTTCGATTAGCGCTTTCGACAGAATTATTGATACATCGTAACTCCCACGACCGGTCTAATTTCTTTATATGTCAGGATGTAAACACCTGTACCGGTATGCTTTGCGAAGTTTTGGATCCACTTATTTCTCGTTTTATTCCCCGTAAGAAATTAATTAATATCACGGATGAGGTTTATCTCCCTTTAACTTTTCACCATATGTTGCGTAAACTCTCTCGTCGATTCCATTTGCAAAAAAACACTTCCGTTCTGCCCCTGATTCAACGTATTTTTGAGCAGGCTAAGAGGCTAACCGAAAAAACGGCTAGCCGAAGAGGTCAAATATGTCGAAAACCGTTCGTTAAATGTCACGAAACGTTTTTCACGCGCAATAAGAACCCATAGTAAAACATGGCATCCCGTCCTACTGGACTCCGTTGGCATTCCTATAGTCGATGACAAATTGATGGCTGATAGTTTTAACTTTTTCTTGTCCAGAGCATTTATTGAAAATTTATTCGCTCCCCCTCCGCCAATCCAGGTTTGGACCGGTGCTGTCCTCGAAAAGCATAACCTTAACCTCTGGATCACCCTCGGCGCAGCAGTCATCGCAACGTCTTTTTGTTTCTTCCATTAGCTTGCACAGTTACGTATCGTCAATTCTTTTCGGTAAACGCCATAGCCATGTGAAATAAACCACCCCATAATATATAAATCAAGCGAAGTTATTCTTTGTTTAAGATAACTTTTATTAGTTTTTTGCATTCAGAATAGTTTCCAAGAATTCTGGGCATCGATACGAAAGAACCTGTTTTCCAGTTCGACGGAGTGCGTGGCATCTGAACCCGATCCCAGGTGTTACCTTGAGGGATACGGCACCGTCTCTGCAGCCAGCACCCGTTGACTTCTACGGCAGACAGTGAGCAACCGTCCACGGATGCACTCTTGCCTGGGGCAAAATACCGGTTCCTAACAAAGACAGAGAAACTGCAAACAGACTGCAATTGTGTTAGCCCTTCCCGGATCTGAACTGCTTTCATCCTTACAGGTGGCAGTTTTTTCTCCTGAATAACATAAAGATAGGAAAAACACTTATAATGATATATATTCAAAGTTTTTCCACTGCCAGCCTGATCCCCACTGAATATTTCATCTGACGATGCCTGTAAGCCGGCATTAAATACAACTATTATTATTAAAAAAATGGCTTGAAAGCCCGCTTGACAAGGTACAGAAATGACATCACAGATTCGACTACCGTTGAACAACGCATAGAGGGTTAAAGTGCGGTCATGCTCCATATTCCCAAGTCCTTCTGCGCGTCCACTTCTTGCAATGGTATACCATTCAGGCAGTAATCCATGAGATTCGGAGTGCCAGTTCTGCCAACTCGTAGAATAGTGCATTTGTTCTCAATGAATGGCAAAAGCCAGTCCTTCGATCATTGTTGAAGTCAGTTTAGGTTCACCTGCAAATTCTTTACGTCAGCTGCAATTCGGATGACTGTCCATAGCTTAATATCATCCGCAAACATAATGATATGACAATCCAGTTCACTGATGCAGTCTTTGACGTACATTCTGAACAGAATAGGGCCAATAACGGAGCCCTGGGGAACACCAATTTCAACCGCAACCTCCGCCGACTGCTGGGTACTGAAATGGACCATTTGAGAGTGGTCAAATAAGAAGCTTTGGATCAATTTCAGGAAATTATCTCTAATGCCTGTTCGGTTGAGTTTGTGCAGGAGTCACTGATTTGGGACGCTACCAAATGCCTTCTTAAAGTCAATATAGACTACCTGCAGCGCACTTCCTTCATTAACTTCCCGAGGCCAATATTCCAAATAATAGAGCAAGTTCGTTACGCAAGACCTACGCTTCAGAATCTATACTGCGCATCGGATAATAATTTATGCCGCTCTACGAATTGCATTAGCTCTCACTTTATTATTTTTTTCCATAATTTTGCAGCAGATCGAGGTGGGGCTAATTCTTTTGTTATTATTTGTGGATACCTTCCTGCCACCTTTGTATGGTGGTGTGATTCGTGCAGATTTCCCATCGGCAGGTAACCTGCTGCCTTCGAACGAGGTTTGGAAAAGAATGGACAATGGTTTGGCTAGTTCCGCAGCGAGTTCCTTTAGTAACTTTGACGGTATTTCATATGGACCCGGTGATTTAGACTCATTTAGAGCCAACAGCTCTTTCTGATAATTCGTTTCTTCAAACGATGCACCCTCTATTTTTGGACCCTTATCTAAGTCGTAATCAGGAGGAGTAAATGCGCTTTCTCTCGTAAAGATGGATATAAGAACTGTGAATGTTGCTCCGCTTTTGCTCCCTCCTCACTAATCTCTAGGTTTTCGCTAGTCTTTAGTAAGGGAATGGGGTCCCTGTTACGCGTACTCCTTCTATTGTTGTCGTAGAATAACTTCAGATTTTCCACTGCACTTTTCAACAGGTCTTTTTCGAAGTCTTGTCGTGCCCTCAGGATAAGCCGTTTAAATGTTTTCCTTTGTATCTTGTATTCGTTTATAGACACAGGAGTCTCATTAGCGAGTGATTTCTTCCACAACCTCCGCTTTTTATTCACTCCTTTTCCAACGTTTGGTTCAGCCACTGGGGTTTGTTATCCAGTCTCTTGCGTGAAGTCTGGCAGTGGTTGCTGAGGAGAATATGCGATAACAAACTGAACCATTCCCAAACCTCGAAAATATTGCCAGAAAATCCTAATTCCTTGTTAATGTTGTTGAGTTCAGTTTCTATTTGATCGAAGTCACCTCGCTAAATATTTCTTCTATATCTGGTGGGCTGTTCAAGCACCGAAAACAGAAGTTTTCCAGTGAAATAGGACGTGGTCACTTCGACCTAGGGGAGATAGACGTCGCACCTCATTAATACTATCTAGCGATTTCGTAAAAAAAAACAAGTCCAAACAGTTTGAATGCTGTCCCTCCCGCTACCTCTTTGGAAATAAGACATGCTGAGGAAGGAGACCTCAGTGCCATGTCCAATAAATGTCGGGGAAAAGCTAGTTCTTGGCCACGTGCTAAACTGAACTCCAGTCAGTGAGCTGTGCATTAAAGTTGCCCATTATCAAGACGTCAGATGGAGATGCAAATCTCATTAGTTCTTCCAACAGGCGGGCATCAGCCTTAGAGTCACTTCTTGGTAGTCGGTAGACGGTGAAGACTTCGAGGCTGCGATCTTGGCACCTTTATAGTGAGCCATACAGTTTCGGAGCTGCATGCAAACTGTTCTGATTTTTTCTGATATAAGGAGTCGGTGTTTTACGTAGGTAACAATGCCTTCTCCCTGACGCCCATCGCGGTCTCATCTAAATAGCTGTTGTAAGGTAAAGTTAACTCACGGTCGTCCAGGTGTTGGAACAGCCAGGTTTTTTTCAAGGAAATTACGTCTGGTGAGAGATCACAGACATGGATCTTGATCTCGTGAAACTTTGATAATATGCTCTGCGCATTGGTGTGCATGAATTTTAATTTCCGGTTTCTGGGACATGGGGTTGCGGTGCGGCTTGAGACTTCAGTTTATGCCTTGACTGCGCGGTCATCCATACCAGATTCGCCAAATTGAATAATGGTGGACACTGCCTCACTTGGTTGTTGTAGATAACCAAATTGTGCTCTCCTCACTGAGCCAATTTCTCAGTTCTAGAACTGGTATATGATGTTTCAGCCTTTCTACTGATGAGAAGTATCTTTGAAAAAAACACCAGGATTGGAGACTTTTATTCTTAAGTGCCTGATGAAGCCTTATAAGCAAATTTGGGCATCCCTTGGGTGAATACTGACCATCAATTTTTTGACAGCATTAAAAGGCGTTTTGTTGAAATTCAGAAGCGAAGTGGGGGTCACATCTGCTATTATTTTTCATCAGTGCTACCAAAACATGAGTGGCTGCATGAACGTGGAACAACCACTTCCTAGACAGTTTGTTTAACAGCTTAAATAAGCGTTGCGTTTAAATGCATAAGTGAGATAGAGGACCCAAATTGTATTCGATTTAATCAGTGATACCAAAACCTGGGCTGCCTCATGAATGTGGAACGGCCACTTCCTAAGCATTTTTTATAATTTAACAGTATGGTTAAATCAGTTGTTATTAAACCTTGTTCCGATTTCAAACAACTACTTTTTCCTCTCTTATTCGCAAATTACCGGGTTGATCTGGGTAACACTGTCAGATTGTTTTTCAAACAACCGTTTTTCTTGACACGGTTGAACAGACTGTACCAGCTGTTTACGTTGAAACAACAGTTTAAGAAAAGCTTTTCCAATGTTGAGAAGGAAGAGTCAACGATCCGAATGCTATTAATGTCCTGCAAAAAATTGAACTTTTCGCTCAAGCTGGCAATATTTTCCCTCAAATTCGACTACGTTAGAGTACTCACCTATACTCAAGTTAAATTTAGCAAGCAAGAAGAGTTACGTGCACAAATAAATTAAACATATTTCCCGATAGCTTTATCAGTCAGTCATACCTGCAGTTTTCTGCTTTTTCTCTAGCTCCAAAAATATTATCCACTGAACCAATTCCAACCACTGTACCGCCGAAAACCTGCATTGCCCTTATCCCTTTGCCTAACTCCATAGTTCTTATGGCCAAGCTTTATTACTGGGATGTTCAGGCACAAACAAGCCTACCACCTTAAAAGAGGACGAATGCCAACTGTCGCCTTGCACATTATTCAGTTGTGTTTCTCTGGACACCGCATTGCACCCTAGTGAGGAAGATGTAGACGGCACCCTTCGTTCCTCTCGAACACGAATCTCTTCAATCCGATGCAGGACTGTCAGCCAGGTTCGAAAAAAGGTAATTTCAGCTTATTCGGTAGCTATGTTCATTCAAAAATATACTTAACCAAGGAACTGAGCTAATGGCAAATATTTATCGATTAAATTGACAAAAATTGACAAATACGCACTGTTGTTTATAAAAAGGCAATTGTAACAGTCCATTTCGAAATAAAGGTCCTCTAACGTGGGACCTTAAATCACAGTACGTATTAGTGCATGCTGTGAAGCGGATCAATTAATGTGGAGTACAAAGAGAACTCGGGAAATGATTCCTGCCCTTAGGTGTGCAGAGGGAAAACTGAAGACTGACGACCAAGTTAAAGCATCCCTTCTTCCCAAATTCTTTCAGACCGTCTTCACCTGAGAGCCTAATAATTCTGCTGCTATTCCACCAGTTTGTCAACCACAGTTTACCCCTCCCTTCCCTTCCTCCTCCACCACCTCCTCATCCACAACAGAGGACCTACACCAGGACTTTTCACCGACCATATTTAGAACCGAATTACTCCGTATAAAGCCTGCCAAGTCACCTGGGCCGGATAGAATTCCTGCATTAGCACTTAGAGAACTTGCTAACGAACTGTGTGTACCACGGTCCATCATATTCAAAAAGTCCTTTGAAGAAAGCAAACTTCCGGAAAAATAGAAGTATGCATTCATCGCCCCAATCTGTAAAGGAGGTTCACGACTGGACTGTTCAAATTACCGCCGCATCAGTTTAACTTGGATAGCGTGTAAAATAATGGAGCGTATTATCAAGAGGCATTACATGCACTATCTGGAAAAAAACCAAATCTTATGCGATGCCCAACACGGCTTCCGTCCAGGACATTCCTGTCTCACGAGTGCCCTTCATTCGTACGAGAAATGGACAAAGGCCACAGATAAGGGTTATCCAGTAGATGTTGTATTTTTTGACTTCAAGAAGGCCTTTGATAGCGTACTACATGGGCTTCTTTTAAAGAAGATTTGGAACGTAGGAATTCAAGGAAATCTTTTCGATTGGATCAATAGTTTCTTGTCTTTCAGATTACAGAGAGTTGTTGTTGGAAACTCTACCTCGGAATGGGCAAAAGTAGAAAGTAGTGCTCAACAGGGTTCTGTTTTGGCCCCCCCTACTCTTCTTATCTGCGTGGACGACTGTCCCAATGACCTATATTGTGAAAAGCTGCCATGTTTGCAGATGACAAAAAATGTGGACCGAAGTCAGCTACGCTGATGATGCAAAAGGGTTACAATCGAATATCGACAAACATAGTACCTGGTCGGCCAGGTGGATTCTTAAGTTTAATGAATCCAAGTGTGTAATCCTTCACATATGCACCGGTCGAAAAGTATCTCTGAAACACCAGTACTTTATGAATGGCACTGCATTTAAAGTGGTAGAAACACACAAAGATCTGTGCATGTGGACAACTGCGAAGTTGATGCCCTTAGAAAACTACAAGAAAGCATCAAATAAGGCAACATGTAAACTTCATTGGATCAGAAGTGTGTTTAAAATATTCCCCCTGATTTCTTCGGAAAAGTCTATGGCGTCTTCATGAGACCACATTAAGATAACGGAATACCAGCCTGGATAGCGTGGATGAAGAAAGGTTTTGACCTCATCGAACAGGTGCAACGGAGAGCAACAAAGATGATCGACGGTCTTAAGACATTACCGTACCAAGACAGATTTAAAAAGCTTGACTTATTTCCTATTTCCTACTGGCACTTACGATGCTGCCTGCTCTGGATTATCCGGAGCCATTATTCCTCTCTGAGATTGGAGGATTTCTTCGAGTTCGCCTGCACAACTCATCTGCGTGGTCATTCTTACAAGGTCAATATCGAGCGCGCGTGATTGTACCTCAGAAAGTTTTTTTTTAGCCAACGAATGGTATGAACTTGGAAAATTGTTACCAAGTGAGACGGTTACCGCTGACAGCATTTATGATTTCTTAGTAAGGCTTGATGGCATAATATTTGACAAAAGACGACTCTCACAACATGATGACTTAAAACCAGCCTCTTAAAATCTTTCATGCTCTACTGTTCTTCCACAATGTTTCGCTTGTAACTGTGAAAACGCATTTTAAGTTATGTTATGCTTCGACTCAAAATATTTTTAAAGGTACATTATTTGCATATTGACAGTGAACCTGCAATGATAACTTTACATTAATAGAGTCATCAAGGGCAATGTCTGTAACCCTTCAAAATATACAAATAGAGATTTGCAGGAGATTGGCAGTATTCCTATCAATCACCCATTTGCCATGCTTGCTAATAAAATGTTTAGCATTCATCAATGTTTGGCTTGGAATCTGATTAATGCATACACGTTTTCAGGAATGATGTTCTGACAATCCAACCTTCCCAATTGCGACGAGAATTTGTTTGAATTAGTTAAATTGTGTGCCAAGTTTTTGAATGTTTTTTATCTGTTGTTTGGCTAATACTGTCTTCCCATTTTACTTGGTTTTATAGCTTTAAAAATTTGCAAAATTAGGTAGCATGGTACCTTATTTCGCGACTTTGTTAATTAGAATTTCATTGCGTTTCATTGGGCTACCTCACTTATAAACTGTGTTGCAATTCATGATTGCTGATGTTTGACAATTAATCAGACTGTTTAGATGAGAGAGTTCTCTCATTGCCTATAAATGGGCGATTAATTGTCGGATAATGCCACTAATAGCAGGTGAGGAACGAGGCTAGAAGATAAGGATCGGGTGGTGATTTATCATGATAAATCAGTTCTGGCTTTCGGTGGGTTTTTTAGTCGTTCACATTCGTAGGTAAAGGTATTTTCTCTTGTAATTTTTGTAGCGACTAGGAACCGAACTCGTCTTTCATAAAGCCTGATGGCTGTTTCTCTCTAATCACCCTTAAGTGGTTGTCATAGACAATGTCTTTGGTTTAGCAGTTTCATGACTGCTCTAGGAACCTTTTGCGAGTGTACAGATATCAGCAACTTGTGCTACATGTTCCATGGGCCCATATATGGTCCCAAGGGACCCATTTGAGGGCGTCGGACTGCTTACCCCACCCAATAGCGTTCGTGCTTCTGAAGGTAGGTCTGAGGTCAGCCGTCTGATTATCTTTAGAACACTGCTCATACGAATCAGTGATATACGTGAGCGTATTGCTCACAACCTCAGAGCCTTGCGTACACTGGGTTCTTCTTTTTTGAGGAGTAGTTGAAGCGTCGTTGGCGGCAACGTCCGATGGCATAGCGATTCAACTCGTCTCCTCGTCAGAAGAGGATGTCTCGGAGTCAGGGTCATCATAGGATGAGCTAGACGAGGAGGTGAGATGCCACGCCGATGAAGATCAGTCAGACGAGTATATTTTCCTCACATTCTCGGGAATTTGACGTAAATCCTCAAGAAATCCATTCTTGGCCCGTCTCCTAAGTGTTCTTTTAGATATTGGTCTCCACCTACTACAAAACGCAAAAAAGGGTCAGTCTACACAGAACAGGAGTATGGTAGAGTGCAGGTAGTTATGCGTCCGCATAGCAGCGTGGGAGCGCAGGGAATGGCGTGGCAGGGTGCGCACGTGCACCAATTACAGCTCAGTGTCCGATCGATTTGCCAATAACGATGCGCGCAATCTTTTGCGCCCTTAGCGACGCGTAATCGAGGAACAATGGCAACCAATCAAATTCCAGTTTCGATTCATATTTCCTTGCTATTTAGCGTGTGTGTGCATGGTAGGTGACAAAACGGATGAAAATACCCGAATTCACTAACCTTGCCTAAAAGCGTAAAGGTTGGCTTGAATAAATCGCTCACAACGCCAAATTACAAATTATTGACTTTTGCTTTATGAAAATGCAAAACGCGCATAAAAATAGTGTTGTGCTCGTTCTTTTCAAAACATAAATACAGAAGATGTAAACCTTCATATCAGATGCTTAAACCTAATTTACATAAGTACATAATACATGCTCATGCCAACTATATAGGACAGAACAGGTGCAGTAAGTCCTACTAAATTTTAAATGATCGTCAGACAAGATATTTTACACTAATTAGTATAATACGTTATATGGTAATCAGATAATTATTTATGCGTTTGCACTAGTTTTTCAAAATGATACGCAGAATTGGAATCAAGATGGTCCCACACTTACACTAGTTTTCCATAGGGTTGACCATGGCGAAACTGATTTTATTGACCTTGCTGCTTGGTACGATCAGAAGAAAAATAAAGTTTTGCATAACTTCACATTAAAAAGATGGTCAATAACTAAAGATGGATATATCATTGCCAAATTTAGCAAAAAATAAACAGTACTCTGCGTATGGGGATCCTTTCTCTGCCAAAAAATACTGCATGGTTTCTGTCGATCCTGAATTTTGTTAAGTTATTAAATATTTTGATGTTTTCTGGAGTTTTTAGTCAGCTTCTAAAAAATGGTTTCTGTCTTCTATGGTTGTCGAAACTTTCAGAACTAACTGCCTATTGAAAGCTTGTACCTGGGTAGTAATTACTTCGATATTCTTTTTCATAAAGATGACGGTTTGGATCCTGCTGGTAAGGTTCTCTAAATATGAAACTTCATAGCCGAAAAAAGTATATTTCCAAAATGAGAGTCTGCTATGCGCATTCTCTTTATCAAATATAGACCCTTCTTTGATTAGTTTACTCCTTGGAAATCGTTTCTTTATAGTTTCTCCCAGATAAATGTTTTAAGTTTTTTTGCTTTTTTTCCCCTAGTTAAGTCAGGGAGAAAGTGGAAGCATTATACTGGCTTGTGCATTTTTATGACAATGTTTTTCCTTAAACGGGCGAACTCCTTTTTCTCTTTATTTTGACCGTTATTCTTATTGTAGATTCAATTAAGTGAATATATGCGATAGAAAGTTCATATGAAATATTAAAATGAATCTCAAACGACTAAACTGTATTCATTTTATATTATACGAAGTTAAACCGTATAAAAAGCTATCTAATAATGTACCTAAATGCCTAATTAGCCGCTTCATTGTTTGTTTCTTCTGATATGTTTGTATACGACTTGACATTTTAGTCCGAGCCAACGGGTTCCTTTTATGTTTTGTGTAAAAATACTTATTTTCGTGAAACGGACTTTCACCGTATTTAATTCGTGTAGAAAACCCGAGTTTTTTTCTTATTTTCTCGTCTGTGTATCCTCAACGTTAGTCATACTAATTTTATTCAGTCTTATTATACGAAATAGTGAACCATTTGAACGTTTCCTTTGTAGCCTATCTGAAAAAATCAATTTCGTTGTTTCTTTTGCTTTACACGCTGAATCTAATGGATTGGATGCGCCTTCTTCATCATTTTTCATTTTTATCGGTTCGTTCCTCATGACAAACATTTTTTATCGGTTTCGTTCCTCATGGCAAACATTCCGTCGACGTAGTATGCTGTCGAAGTGACTGGGCAATGAATTCGTTCATGTGGAAACTCTTAAGATCTCCCGTTTAAACATTCGCCAAAATTAGTTTTCTATAAGCGCTACGCCCGTTCGCTCATTAACTTTTTCGTTGACCTTCCTCATACAAGTACATCATAGTACAAATTTATTCCAAAATCCCGTAATAAATTATTTTTACATTGAAATATCGCTTGTCAATGGATATTTGTGCGAATTCCTGGCGTAGATTCAAAGGGGACAGTTTCACAGGCATATAGCCCGCTTGCTCCCAAAAGTTTTTACTCACAAAACCAAGCACTAAATTTTTGCGTTCAGTCGAGGATTTAGTATTTAGCTCTTTACACCATTTATTAACCCTTCGGCTCGAGTCTTTTTTCATATTTCCTTTACCTTAAGAAGCATAGGCCACCTAACCAGTAGCATCACCTTGTTGTTAAATATTAGCTGTATATAATTTCCAAGGTGCTTGACAGACTTCCTTTCCTCCTGGACAGTTTTAGTGTCACTATTTTTTTTGCAGGACAGTTCCTTGTTCCCGTGCGGTTGCCTGAGCTCAGACGCTTTTTACGGCAGAAAAGTGTAACTTTTGTCGCATAACAACCAAACACTTGGTCGTCCCAGCCACAGCTTATACCTGAAATGCAAGTAAATGTAATACCCTTGGAGTTTTTACTTTTTTGTGTTTTAAATGATTTGGGGTTGCTGTTCAGCGCTTAAATGCCTGTCGTCGGAAACGACCAAAATGTTTAGGTGTGTTATTCAAATGCGTATTTTTATGCAAAAACGTTCCTACCCAACCCTCTCAACTCAACCGTTGCATAAAGATCATATATCTAACTTAGGTAGGACTTTCTGTGGAAGATCTTAGAACGTTTTGTCCCAATTTTCTGGATATCAGTACTCATTACTTTATATTTAAAAGTCTGCCAGTCTATTGCAGTATTTTGGTCTGATGGAAGACTAATTCAGTTGTTGCTGTGCGTATTCCGGCCTCCAGGTGACCTAGTGAGCCCTTCCTTAAAGCGTTCAGTTACACAGCTTGATAACTGCACGTGGAATTAAGTGTGGTGGAGCCACGTGAGTCGACCTACAATATTTTGATCAGACAATTTTGTCCAGCCTATAACGTAACATAACTGAACAATCATAATACGACTTAAATCCAAAATTATGCCAGTTCGGAGATATGACAGTGGTCTCATCATACTTTTCCGCCAGGAGTTGGCAGGCAAAATCTCCGCGTCAAATTCAAGAGACAAATACGGTTTCTAGGATAGAACGCCAACTGCTATTTTTTAATGGACTGACAAAAAATCATGGCGTATAATTGTTTCGTCAAAGCATACGCCTTGCTTGAGTATTCATGTTTAAATTTGAAGCCAATTGGATCATAAGAGTTGCTTTGTTGACCTGGCTCACAAAAAAGCGGGTCATGTCAGTTTTTATAAAGTATTTCCCTACCATAAAAGAGAAAGTATTAAAGCGTTCTCGATAAAGCGTGAAGAATAGTAAAAAAACTTTTGAATTGACACGTTAGTTAAGTAATTTTGTCCTCTACGTCATCAAAGACGATGGGTTTGGATATTGAATAATTCGTGGGATTTTCTAACGTCCTGCTAGCATCAAACTTTTAGTTTGGGAGTTTATTTTCTTAGCTAGCTGTCTAAGGTTGGTGTCAAGCCTCGCCAAATATTCGAATAAAATCTATAATACGCTCTGAAATAGAAAACATTACTGTCATTACCGAGTGAAACAGGTGACCTCAGGTCACTCAATAAAACTTGGCCTGTCCTCTTTCCATTGAGCATATTTACAGTCAGGCAGGTTTTGCATATAAGTAGTACGCTTGCTTTCTAAATTTTTCCTATTTTTTACTTTTGGAGTTAGATGTCTTCACTCCCTCTGACCTGATTTCTTATGAATATCATTCTCTTTTCTTAAAGCTTTACTCATCTCATCGGTTTTTAGTGAGCCCCAAAACTGAACACCCACAATTTAAAAAACTCCTTATTTAATCGCCCTCACTTACGTCTATCATGTTTGCGATTTCAGACTCCTTAACTCTCTAATGGATTCACCTAACCAGTATTTCACTGTTGGTTCGCCTGAGAATGACGCTCCTCCAATGTCATCTTCGCAACACCTGGCCCTGGAGAACCTGCAACTGCGTTTAGAGAACCAGCGTCTGTTAGAACAGCTGCATCAACAAATCCATGTAAGTTCTTTGTCGTGTGCTTTTGCTGTAGTCCCCTCTGTGATCCTAGCTCTTTTAGTCTTTTGTTTGATTTGGTTAACCTAGGACATTCAACGGGAACGTGAATCTGTCCGTCTGCGTCTAATCGCCGTAGAAAGCGACTACGACGCTCAAGTGAAGGAATTGCAGGGTGAAGTCATCAGCTTGCGTGAAGATGTCCAGTCTCAAAAGCGGCTCTTTAAGCAGACAAATCAGGCCCAGCAGGAGACGATGCAGAACCTCTCTGAACGCAACAATGCTCTCCAGGAGAGTCTGGAGGAGTCAAAAAGACACGCCTCCAGCTTAACAGTCAAGGCGAAGGAGCTGCAGGACCAGTTGATCTCCTCACGAGCAGCTATTCAAAGCCACGTGCAACAGATTGAATCTCTGCGGGCGGAGGTATGTGTTTCCTGTTGAGCGCAGGCTTGGGAAGGTGTGACTGGATGCGAATCGATTTTTGCTTCAATTTCCTTTCGTGGGTTTCTAGATTTCTCAGTTGAAGGAGGACAAGGCTTCATTGGAGAGGAGATTGGCAGCGATCACAGAAGAACGCGATTGCCTTCTCAACGCTCTCTCAGATGCCCAGCAGACAACTGCGTTGCTGCAGACTGAAAATTCCAACCAGCTGTCTGTTGTAGGTTACCAAGTTATAATTACTTTTCTCTGTCATACATTGCTCTTATTTTGCTGTATTCCCTGTGTCTTCTGGATCGGGAAACCCGTAAATGTATGCATATATGTTGCATATATGTATGTATATGTATATGTATACATATATGTTGCTAAAATGGCGTCGACAAGCAGAAGGGAGACCGAAATGGCCCTTTGTGGCTTATTTGACTTCATCAGTCAGTCATACCCAATCCCGGGTAGGATCTCCTGAGATTCGAACCTGCGACCTTTGGTTCATATTTCCGATCGCAACCGACAAACCATCGGGCTCCTGGTTCATTGGTAGAGTGTTAAGCTCACTGAATCTCAGGTGACCCACACCTGGGATTGGGTATGACTGGCTGATGACTGGTAATAAGCCGGAAATGGTAATTCCACTTTCTTGTCTTTTTCAGTACTCCATTACCTGCATAGGTTGTTATTTGCTATGTGACTGACTGCTAGCGCTCTGGGTTGAGCCCCAAGTTTCATCGAGTTGATCCTATTCCGTAACCTGGTTGCTGACCGCCACCGTATCACAATGACCGGAAATGATTGGAATGGCCATTTTTGGCTTATTAGCCGTCAGCAGTCCGCGCTCTTTTGGTTATTAGTCTGCCGCTCCAACCATTAACCCTCGGAATCCTTCTGCCGGTTGTAATTAATAGTAGTAACTATTGTACGGAGGTTTTTTACCGATCAAATTACGTAACCTGTTATCCCGCTGTGCTTTGGTGCCCAACCGTAATACATGGTGACTTAATTTCCACCAAAATACTCGTTAAAGTTGAACTTCTGCCATTACCAATTACATAAGAATCAAAACTCAATGGGAAGTGGTTAATTGCTGGAATATTACCATCCGAAATCTAGCATGTGGCCATTTCCGAAGCATAACTTGTACTCAGTGCTTGTCCATAGTCAAGCCTCACCTAAGCAAGCCTTTATTTTTTAAGGTATACTTTAAGACCTGTCTTACTTAGATTGCATATCTCATTAAATGTCATCCGAGATTCTGAAGTGGGTTTTCGATTCGAACAAAAAATTGCTGAAGTATAGCTGCAATATTTTTTATCGTACAGCCTAATCTCAAAATATTCCATTCGCATCAGGATGCCGGCTTTTGAATGAGGTCTTATTTATGGCCTGCGAAAGCAATCCTTTATACAAAAGGACTAATTAAAAACCATACCTTTTTCTCATTGATTTTCGATTCCCTTGTACATTCGAATTTACATTGGTTGATGAACGCTCACTGATCGTTATCAGAATTAACTTGCTCCGCTCTGCCTTGAGGCTCACTCTTCAGCCCCGCCAGCAGATGGACATTGTCGGCAAATATCAAGGGAAACTGGAATGGCCATTTCTGGCTTATTAGCCGCTGTCAGCCAGTCATACCCAATCCCAAGTGTGGCACACCTGGGATTCGAACGCGCGACCTTTAGTAATTGAGTCCCAGGTGTGCCAAACTTGGGATTGGGTATGACTGGCTGACAGCGGCTAATAAGCCAGAAATGGCCATTCCAGTTTCCCTGATTGCGATTGACATTTCATGAGGTAAACACTCTACTGTAACTTTTCTGCCGGTAGCTTTGCTAGTCTGTCAGACCTGATGTAGCCTGTGCGATCAGCAGAATCATTTGATCTGCCAAAATTTCCTCAATCCCCGATCCAATATGATCTGCGACTTTTCAGGTCCAGGACGTTTGAGGTCCATCTGTCGTGTATCATATTTCACACTCATCAAGAGACCCCTTCCATGTTAATTCATCCGTCTATTCCGTCGGCATTCCGTCTTCTTTTGTCGTTGCAAGATAACCTTCTGGGGCCCGTGGCACAATTGTTAGACCGTTGAACTTCTAACCAGCACGTCAAAACTTCGAGCCTCAGGTGGGGCACCGCTCGCAGTTGGCTATGACTAGCTGATGATGGCTAATAAGCCAGAAATAGTCATTTCAGTCTCCCTTGTCTTTGTTGGTAATGTTATTTTGCCTTATGGGGTTTTTGTCAGAACTTCAAGACAAAGCAGACCGTGTGTGTGCTACTGTAGAAGCATCTCGATGAAGTCGCACCCCCATTTTTTTCCTGCTTTTTTTTCTGCTCTATGCGGTCGTAATTTATTTAGACTGCCATATTTGGGCCCCCATTTCCTTTTCCTACCGCCCCCTCCCGCCTGTGTACTCAACAGCTCAGCCACCAGGACAATGAATTGGCCCAGTTGCAGGAAGCTGCTGCCGTGCTGAAGGACCAACTGGAGACTCTGGGCAGTCGAAGTTCCCCCCGCCATAAGCAGAAGTTTCTGCAAGGCGAGGGTGACGTCGGGGAAGCAGCGGCTGCCCTCCCGGGTCCCAGTCGCTACACTCAGCCCCATCACTCTCTGCTGGGAGAGCTCTCCGACGCTGTGCCGGCTCATCAGGTACCTTCTGGTTTTGTTCTCTCTATCTCTCTCTTTATTCTCTTCTCCGAGAGCGAGCCCTCAACAGTGCTATAATCAACCTCTGATATTTGTAGCCTAATCGCCCCCAAAACTCCTAGCACCAGCAGCAGCAGCAGCAGCAGCAGCAGCAGCAGCAGTAGTCAGCAGCAGCAGCAGCAGCAGCAGCAGCAGCAGCAGCAGCAGCAGCAGCAGCAGCAGCAGCAGCAGTAGTAGTCAGCAGCAGCAGCAGCAGCAGCAGCAGCAGCAGCAGCAGCAGCAGCAGCAGCAGCAGTAGCAGTAGCAGCAGCAGCAGTAGCAGCAGCAGTAGTAGCAGCAGCAGCAGCAGCAGTAGTAGTAGTAGTAGTAGTAGTAGTAGTAGTAGTAGTAGTAGTAGTAGTAGTAGTAGTAGTAGTAGTAGTAGTAGTAGTAGTAGTAGTAGTATAGTAGTGGTAGCAGTAGTAATAGTAGTAGTATAGTACTGGTAGTAGTAGAAGTAGTAGTATTACCAGCAGCAGTTGGCGTAGTAATAGTATTATTATTATATAAGCAGTAGTATTAGTAGTAGTAGTAGTACCAGCAGCCGTTTTCGTCGTCATTACGAAATTGTGTAGTCTCTGTAAGAAGGGAAGAGCAACCTTCTTCTTTTCCACTTATACATGCGACTGGAGTGCTGACATTCGTCTCAATTTGTGAGCTATCTTGGCCCAATGCTTTTCCTATCGTTTGCCCGCGTTTCCTGTTAGGACCAGTGGTGGTACAGGCACGTCATGTTGGATCCCACCATGTCGGAGTTTTATGAAGACGATGGAATTGAAGTTGACGACGACTCTCTCCTCGCCTTCTCGCGTGGACATACTGCCGGATCTGGACCCTTAGCCATGGATTTCTGCAATTCCGAAAGATTCTGCAGTCAATGCGAATGAGGAGGGGGAGGTGCTATTGGACCTTGACCCTAATTATAATTTTATGAACACCTTCCGGACCGAAGTGGCGGAGGTATGTAGTTTCGTGCGTTCTCGGAAATGTATTGACTCCTTATCTTCCTTCACTCAGTGTGGAATTTGAAGCGTCACGGGCTCTAGTTCGAGTCTACTTCTGATGCCTGCGTAGCTTACTGGAGATAAATTTAACCTACACGAAGCTCCCCACGCCATTTTTCTTGAATTAATTTACATCGCAACTGGTTGTCTTCATAGCCGAAATGGTACTTATAAGGTTTCTCTAGCCTGACTCGCGCCAGCTTTGTTGCTACGCGGAAAGATGCGAGCGTGCTGCTGAGCTGGTGCCATTGGGAAACTTTTGTCCCTGCATGTGCCCCACCTCAACTGCTATGTGTAAGTCAGCGCTTCCATAAGATCATTAGTGATTGTCGGATCCTCGCAAGTAAGGACGTCGCCCGCCCTCCCGATGGTGTGAATGCGACGCTGACGGAGCTCGTGTCTGTCCACGCGGACCACACACGATCTGGTCCCTAATTCAACACCGTCAAGCTTCAGGGAAGAGGGGGATCACAAAATTCTTATGTTTGAAAGAGGCCATTAAGACCACATTAAGAATGAACCAGTTATTTGGCTAGATACGGAGAAGTATTTCATTACTGATGGGGAGATTGATACCGCACATTAGGAACGTCCCAAGCTAGTGACTTCTCTAGTAGTAAAATTTAGTAGACTTTATACTGGAGGACTGACCTCGTGTCGACTTGATAAAAATCTCCACCCCTAATTTACTGCTCCTTAACGCTTTCGATTTTTCTCAGAAACACCATCCTCTCCTTAACCCTATTTATTATTTGTATGGTAAAGCTGGTCGCAAGTACGACAGCAGAACTGCATAGAAAGATCTGATATGGTCGTTGATAACAGCTAAGGCATGCGCTACAATCTCATGGATTAAAAGGAACCCCGGAAATTGTCATAGTCCGATTTTTAATCCACTTGCTAGCTTCTCGCCGTGTCCACAGGCGGTGGAAAGCCTTCACCGAAGGTTCACTGCGAAATAAGCCGGTTACCGGGTCTGGCGCGTATGCAATCACCGGCCATCCAGCTGTAATACAGGCATCCGTAAATACCGATCTTTCAAGTCGTTTTCTTACGCAGAGGTCGCAAACCACACCATTCCACAAGGCTTCGCCCTCCACGATTCTGAGACCCTGAATTATTTTTTCGAACGGGCGGATGGAGACGTGTACTTGCCGAAAAATGCATTTCCTTAACCAGCCGCTCCATGCACCCTCTACCCAGTGAGCCGCGGTCAAATAGGGCTTTAGTGCGACTGGAAGGCTTTACTCCGCTACCGTAGAGGGTAGAGTAGTTGGAGCTTTGAAAAACATTTGTCCGTGGCACGTAACTTCACTGGGCAAATGAGCCTCCTCTGCAAGCTCACAGTTCCTAGCACTGGTTCGTAACACCGTGGGCTCTGAAGCCGGATCAAGAGCCTTGGCGCTAGCCGGTGCAAATTCACTATACTAAAGAGGGCATTTTCCCAATCGACATATCTCCCGCCTTTTCATTGAGCAAAAGTTCTGTGCAGTGGGCGATTCTGCTTAAAAATGAGGCGTATCTCCTGGTACCTGTCAACACTGTCAGGTGTGAACCTCTTAAAAATTACTGAATTCACTTTAAGACCCAATAGGACTCTGTAAATACGCTGTTACCATATTCACCCAGAGAGCCATATCTCAGTACCAGGCTTGCAAGTCTAGGTTCGAATCCTCGTTCTAGCCGGCAATTAGGCTGAATCGGTGAACACCACTCCAGCATAACTGTCGATTTACTCGGTCAAAACCAACGAAGCGAGATCCCTTGACGCAAGTAGTAGGAGAGCCGGCTTAGCGACTAACCGATCATGGACGTTACCTGTCGGGGATGCGGTGTAGACAAGAAATGGCCTTTCCGGTCTCACTTATTTTTGTCGGTAATGCATGCCAATGATCCTTTTCCCTGATTATGTCAGCGCTCAAATCGCGAGTTCCTGAAAAAAACCGGAATTGTTCGTATTACATCCGGAAGTCTGACCAGATCGGCTAACTTTGCTACCACATGGCTGTCTTACATCTGATCAAACGACTGATTTCGTGTGCTTTATCTTTTACTGCCCCACAAACTATTTTATATTAAACCCCGACCAGCATACCAGTCTCAAATGAATGAGCTACCTCATTTTCAATCGAGAAGAATCTTCAAGTCTCCTATCAGCTGTTTTTGAGTCATTCGCTGGGGTAGCTGCTCGTTTTAAATCTCTCTCTCGTTTTTCCTAAGTTGCGTCATTCGCATCTCTTGCAATATGACAGTGCAGTTAGATAATATTTCGTTGGTGCAGTGTCGTTTGTTATTAGCACTCCGGCAGCAGTTATTTTGCTCGTATTTAATGCTATTCCTGTCCTGCATGTGTTGGCCTGTTACTGCTGTTTTCACTACTGCAAATATCACCTATCCTACGCAACCTGCGTTCCAGATCCACGTATGCAACCAGAGGCAAATACCGACCGGATGGCGTTTCTTGTAGCTGATTGGCTAGCTAAGAATAAACTCGATTTTCTCATGTGCCTTTTCAGATCTACCAGCAGCTCAGGCAGATGTGTGTGGACTTCAGCGCCCAGTCCAATGCGATGGCGGAGCGCGACGCACTGCCTTCCTCGCGTCCCGGTGATTGGACGCCGGACCAACTGGCGCTCGTGGAGTGGGATTTTCGCCTCGCTTCGCTACGCAATGTCCTGACAGATCTGCGGTATCTTTTACAGGACCTGACCATTCCCCAACCAACGACGAATGTTGCGGCTGCTTCATCGCCACCTATTCCCAAACCATCGCCCTCCGACAAGGTTCGTATCTGTTGTTCTTTTCTGTGTAGAAGAAAACAAACGATTCATACATTGTTACTTTCAGCTTGTTAGTAACTGCTTGCGCGGGAAAACAATATTGGAAATTGACGTCGTCGCAAACGACGACGTCCATCGTGTGCCGCAAGGAGTTGACGCAGAACCTGCGACTTACGCATGAATTAATTAATAATGAAGTAGGCTTGCACAATATCTACCTCTCTCTTTCCCACAATCAGCTTTTTCCGATTGCAAAATCAAGTTAAAAAGCCAGATAGGCTCGAGCACGATGACTGACAAAGTTAAAAAACCTGGTCCACGCTAAAGGTGGCAAGATTTTTAAGGGCGGCTCGTATTTGTTATCGTTGAGAACTCAACAGAGACTCTCCGTCCTAAAAAGGACCGAGTTATCCTGCCAGTTGGCAGTCCTCCAAGCCGTCGTGTCGTTATAGGTTCAACGCACCGGAGTTATTAGACTGAGGAATGTGATGTGCCGTGAGGCTAGGTATACTAGTACCGATTTACTTATACTTGTTACGTCTGCGATTATGCCTGATCTAGCCGGCCTAGATGATGTGATGAATCGTAACTCTTCACGTGTGGTGATCCGCGGCAACAGACCTGGGATGTTCAATCGATTGCCTTCGCCAACGGCGGAGGCCGAATACCGGAGGTCCAAGAATAACTTTTATGTCCTGACGAACTTTTTCGAACCAGTTTTTTAAACTGATTCCCTCTTTGACGCCTCAAATTGGGTGTCAGTACCGGATCGAGGGCACTAACTCTGAGCCAGTGAGTTGGGCGACGAAGAACGTGTCCAAACTACCTCAGTCGTCGTTCTTGGATGGCTTGGGATATCCTTGCGATGTTGTCGCAGCGAGTGTGGACTGACTCATTGAGACGAAATCGGTGTACATTTCTCAAAGGATGGTCATGAAACATTGGTGGTGTAATACCTCCAGTTTTCGCTCATCCTCCACGCGAATCGCCTAGCATTCACATCCTTAGAGAAGGACAGACCGGACGCATGCACAGTACACAGTGATCTTCGTGGCGATGGAAGTGTCGCGTTAGGTTCATAGGCACTTTCTAAGGTTTGAGAATACCCAACTTGCAGCATAGATTTGGGAAACAATGTTATCCTTACTCTGTCAATTCGGTTACAACGAGGTATTTGAAACTGTCTACTTCCTCAAGTTGACAACTATCAATATCGAGAGGTGCCTTCTCCTGGGCAGGGATGCAGCTTTAAAACATGTTAGCCTTCCCAGTGTTTATGGACAAGCCGATCGATCTAGCGACCTCATTCACCCTTGACGCCATAGACTGCACATCACAAACGCTGGAAGCTAGTAAAGCGATATCATCGGCGTAGCAGAGGTCTGTTAATCGGCGTCCGGGTGCAAGCTCAACACCGTCCTCTCCATGTGGGGCTTTCCCGAGAATCTAGTCAATAGCCAGGACAGGACGACAGGATACAACCTTGTCGAACGCCATACCGAATACCGAACGGTTGTGAAAGATTGTTGTGGATTAAAAACTCGCGCAGTGGTGGAGCGGTAATAGACCTTGATCGTGACGATCATTTTTGTGGTTCACCATGTAGTGCTATCACTAGCCATTGGGATTCACGATGGACGGAATCAAACGCGGCGGCAAAGCTAACAAAGCAGGTGGCCGTCTGTTGTTGTCAACCATGGCGTTATTCAAGGATGTGCCTCAGTGTGAATATCTGATCCGCAAATGCACGCACAGCACGGAATCCTGCTTGTTTGGGCCTCATCGTAAAATCTCACACAACCTTGAATCGCCTGAGAAGGACAATAGCGAAGATTTTCGCAGCAACATCGATACAACTTACACTGCAGTAGTTCTCGCATCTCGTCTTATCTCCCTTGTTGTGGACACACACAAGGATGCCTGAGTCCCCCACTTTCCAACTGGCAATGGAATTTCAGCATATAATAAGCTATTTCACTGTCTCAATTTGTTTATCTTGTTCACAGGTATGAAGTATACTGCAACCTGTTAGCTCGACCGTCTAAGTCCAAAGATGTCCACCGTATGCACCACAGCAGAGTGGCGTGGGGACGGTGACTTTTGCGCAAATTAGTTTTAAGTGTTAGTAGACTTGCAATGTATCTGCCGCTTTCTCTCTTCCCTTACCTGCCTGTGCTCTGTGTCAGGACATAGTCAACAAGACCGGAGGTTGGGTCAGGCGCAGATGAATCTTCCCCATGGAGTGGGAGATCGGGTTACGGCATGAGCCGGCACCTAGGCGTGCCCATGTTGGGCACGTGCACCCCCCTCCCCATGTTCGGCATTGGTTATTGGACCGCATCCCAAGTAACGCCTGCCGCATCCTGCTTTTGACCCCGTGTTGATCCAGCGCATCTACCACGTGGCCCGTTTAGGGGGTGACCTACGCATTACGTGGCTATAATAATTCTTCCTTTTGTCGGCAAGTGCTTGTCAAGAATGCACTGTGATCTTTGTCGACAAGAAGTCATGTGTGATTTTGCCTTAGGGAATGTAAACAGCAGGAAAGACTGCCAGAGCCGCCCTTACCGTTCTCTTCAACGTCTTTTTCTCATAAGAGCTTAATAGATGACTTTTTTTCTGCATCCTTTCCAGGAACTATGATTTTAGTAAAGCAGGCATTCGAGTCTCAAGTGCGATTGACGTGGGCCTTTTCTTTTCGCAGACATAAGTCCTCCACCTATGCATGCTTCCGTGTTAGCAACAAGACTTTTTCTCAGCCCGCAGGGTGCCGATGGAGAAAACATCTGCCCTTGGTCTAGACTTCTAGACTCTGTAGTTGGCGTATAGTTGTTTTGCAAATGTATCGCATCGTACATCTTCCTCCGCCTAAAACACAGTTGGTGCTAACTGTGGCTACTTTATTTCATGGGAATGTTTACTCCTAGTAGCAAATGTTTGGCTCTCTCCAGTTAACAGCTGCCAACAGTGCACAAATCTCATTGTGCATCTGTTTGTTTTAAATCAACCGCTAATGCGCAGAGTTTGGTCGCCAGTGGCCTTAACTTACCGTTTACGCTCGTAGGACACCGGTAAGGTCGGCTAGTTGATACGCTTTGAAGAATCAGAGTGGTCCTTAATCGCGTAGCCGTCTTATTTTGTTGCCGTCGTTGTTTACTGACGCGTCTCTAACCCCTTATTTTTTCTGTCGGAATATATTTCAGTGCTTTTCAAATCTACTAAAACTGTCAAGTAGACAGGAGTGGATTCATCATTGGCTTTGCAACAGTCTAAAAGATCTGTTTGCCGGGGTGGACTTGTATGCAACGTATCGGCGGAATCTCGGACTGTTTGGAGGATCATAAGGATGTGTTTTCGTTATTTCCCTTCATAATTTTAACCTAACAATGCCGCAGCGCCTGGGGTGGGGTATGGTTGGGTATTGTAAGGTATATGTATATATGGTTTATATATATATGCGACCGCCTGTGAGTACTCTAGTCTGAGTTCCAGGGCACAACGGAACATAAATGTTCCTTAAGCAGATCGGTGAGCCGCACATAATCATCATATTCCCGATCGCAACCGACAAAGCAACGAGCCCGTGGCTCAATGGTAGAGCGTTTGACTCAAATACCAAAGGTCGCGGGTTCGAATCCCAGGTGTTCCATACTTGGGATTGGGTATGACTGGCTGATGACAGCTAATAAGCCAGAAATGGCCATTCCGGTCTCCCTTGTCTTTGTCGGTTCCACATTAGCAATATATATATATTGATTTTTTTCTCCCTCGCCTCGCCTGGGGACTGTGTCGGGATGGCAATGATCAGCAGGACATCAATTAACTCCCCCACCCCCCTGCAGTGCATCCTGCACGAATAGCTGTAGAGCCAGCATGTTCAGAACCCATAAATACTGTGAGGCGCCGTACTGAACCTACCTCCGACGATGGAATCTTGTTTGATTTGAAACGTCAGGATATTAAACCTATTGTTCCCGTGATCGCCTCTTCTTCTGATTTATGCCCGGGGACGCGCATTTTCGCTTCAATAAGCAATATTTTCAGGCGCGAAGCTCTAGAGTCAGCACGTCGATGGGAAATCTTTGCCCTTCGCGTGTCTTCAACGTACGCGCAAATCGAATTCCTCCACAGATGCCTCGACAACCGTGTGCTACCGAAAAGCCTGTCCTACAAGCCACCGGTGAACACAACGCTGGCGAAACAATGGGTGATGCAACATGGCAGGCGAATGACCCGGGCTCTTATCCAGGACTGCCAGTTGAGGCTGCAGAAATACCGCAGAATTTTGAGCCAGATTATTCCGAAGTGTTTAGAGCTGATAGGAGAGAACGTTGTTTCACTGTTGGACCGAGTAATCAATAATCGAGCCAGAGAACTGCGATCTAGACGAGATATGGAGCTGAGAGTTAAATTCCAAAAGTTAAGTCCCACCACACAAGATCACGACGAGACGCTGGTCCACAATTTATCCTCCAAAGAACTTAAACCGGTACAGTTTCAAGTGCTAAAACATGAAGCATCCTTCAACACTGCGGATGCTGATCCGGTTAATCTTGTAGCCACCATTGAGTCGGTCTTAAAGCACTCCCAGGAGGCGGAAGATACAAAGCACCTCATCAGACAACAAGTAACCTCCTTACTGTTGACACACAAACCACGTGTGGCTATTCCAAGAATGGAGCAGGATGCCCTCAGGACACTGAACGCTGACAGGAGCATCGTGATACTGCCAGCCGACAAGGGACGTTCCACAGTAGTACTCGATAAGTCGGAATACCTCCAGAAGGCCAATGCTCTACTCGATGACCGTCATGCCTACCTCAGGTGCGATGGAGATCCGATGAAGAAGCTAGTGGCAAAAATCAACGCAACACTCGCTAGTTTGCAGATTAACGGGGCCATCTCAAAAGCAGAACGACTGACAATAAAACCTACAGATTCGGCCATGGCGAGATTCTATGGGCTGCCCAAAGTACACAAACATGGTGCTCCACTTCGACCCATCATATCCCTGCGTGGAACACCCACATTCAATCTGGCCAAATGGCTATTCCGACGTCTGAACTGCCTAACATCAGACTCCGATACAACAGTCCGTTCAGCCGCCCATTTCTTGGAAAGACTCCGTGGTTTACACCTTAAGGCAGACGAAGTCATGGTATCATTTGATGTTACCTCACTTTTCACTTCAATTCCTCAGAGCCTTGCAATTTAAACTGTCGGTGACTTGCTTGAGAACCGTTATGACGAGGTCATAAATAAGCCTAAACGGGCGCACCTCATCCAGCTGCTCACTTTCTGACTCAAAACCTACTTCACCTTTGAGGGAACGGTCTACGAACAGATTAAAGGGACTCCGATGGGTTCACCGCTGTCTGGTTTCATTGCTGAGGCGGTCCTTCAAAAGTTAGAGACACGTGTGTTCACGAACCACAGACCAATATTTTGGGTGCGGTATGTGGACGATACTTTCGTCGTTCTCAAACGCGAAATGGTCGCCGAATTTCACGCACTCCTGAACTCCATCTATCCGGACATTCAGTTCACAATGGAGGCTGAGGCCAACAGTCAAATGGCGTTCTTAGACGTCCTAGTCCACCGTAAGACCGACGGCAGTCTAAGGAAAACGGTATATAGAAAGGCCACCAACACACGTCAAGTCCTCAGTTACCAAAGTAACCACCCATTGTGCCACAACCGTAGCTGCGTACGGACGCTTTACAAAAGGGCGGAAACTCATTGTAGCGAGAAAGGCGACAAAGCAGCCGAGCTCCACTATCTTCAACGAATGTTCACCTCCAACGGTTATCCTCGTAGCTTCATAGAACGCAGCAGACAACCGAGGCAAGTTATAAGACCAGTGATAGAACCACGGAAAGTGTGGTGGGCAATGCCATATATCGAGAACGTATCTGAAGCTGTTGCGCGTCTCTTACAACCATTGGGGATCGGCGTCGCCCACAAACCTGAGGCGACAATAAGACGTCTGGTTATGAGGCCCAAGGTCCCCCTGTCACGCGGCGAAACGGCGAACGTCGTCTATCGTGTTCATTGCGGTTCCTGTGAGTTGAACTATGTCGGAGAGACCGGTAAGCGACTACAGACCCGCATGAGTGAGCACGCAAGGGCCGTAAGAAGGATGGATCAGCTCTCGTTGGTGGCAGAACACTGTGCGGCCTCTGGACACACCTTTTCTTTCCATGACGCCGAAATCCCAGGCCGAGGTATCGACCAAACAGCCAGAGAAACGCTCGAAGCCTGGCACACCATACCTTCTTCCATTAACCGCTGTACGATTCTCCCGGCAGCCTACCAGGCCTTACGAGTGCGACTCAATCAACAGAATCGCAGACAAGAAGTCAAACTGTTCGCGGTCGCGAGCAAACGCATAACGAGCCAGAACACATGCTTGAGTGAACCTATGCAACACACCAACACATTCGATGGGATAACCGCGGAGAACACGAACCAGCAAGACCTCCGGCCAGGCATGAACGTGGACGCAGGTGAACACAGTTTGCGTACGAACACCGATGATGGGCGTCTCCAACCCGATAGGAACAGAGACACCGGCAACGACTCAGCAACCACCGATGAGACGTGCACGGACAGATGCAGACGAGGTCAATGACACTTGCCATCCCGACACAGTCCCCAGGCGAGGCGAGGGAGAAACAAATCAATGATCAGCAGGACAGCAATTAACTCCCCCACCCCCCTGCAGTGCATCCTGCACGAATAGCTGTAGAGCCATCATGTTCAGAACCCATAAATACTGTGAGGCGCCGTACTGAACCTACCTCCGACGATGGAATCTTGTTTGATTTTGAAACGTCAGGATATTAAACCTATTGTTCCCGTGATCGCCTCTTCTTCTGATTTATGCCCGGGTACGCGCATTTTCGCTTCAATTAGCAATATATATATATATCCGCAGAACAATCATTTTTAAATCGGATTTAAAAAACATACTGCAAATTCATCTCTTAAGCTCCTTTCTTGGAACCCACGTTTTCTGTGTATATTATTGAAAATTATTTAATACTTTGAGATGATTAACCCAGCGGGTGCACAACGGCTAGCCTTATGGGCAGAATACCATTTATGTCAAAAGAAGGACTATTTTAATGCAGGTTTTGCTACCTCTGAGGTTCAAAACCGCGCCTTGGATGTTGCCAGTCTAAAGCTAATCATTGATCGTCGGACTCTTTGTCCTGTCTGTTACGATCGGTTTCATTAACAATGGTAGATGCGGTGTTCTCCGATCGCGTTAGGTACATACTCGTCCTATCGTGCTCGTGAGCTCAATTTCCTCCCCGTAGGTAGTCGCGAAGGGATATATTTCTGCCAGTTCTGAGTAATTACTGGGGCGTTTTCGCTTCGCCTTTCACAGCTTGGTGTTGTGTTTGGCCACAGTAGAGTAGGCAGTGTTCAAATCAATCCCTGAGAGTGAAGGCTCCATCAGCATGTATTGTTTCTTCACCGACACTTTTGTTGTAGTCCTTCCCCTGATTTCATCACGGTATATTAAAGTATGATAAGTTTTTTAACTGTTTGGAGCTCTGAGCTCTGATGCCAGCTCGACTGATTGGTGTATCGATTTGCCACCCGTGTATCCTGGTCTGTTTGACCGCCCGTGAATTATACTGCTATTCGTTATTGAGCTGTACAATATCGTAAATTTCACCACTCTTGTTGTAGTCTTCTATTTTCGGACGAGGTTCTCCCCTACGAACCCGAAAGGCAGACTAAAAGTATGGTGATTCCCGCGTTCGACTGGCATTCGCGGTGTTCCTGAATTCGCTTTTATTCACTCACCTTATTATTTGAAAATGAAGCAAATTTTTGCGTGTGGCTGCCGCATCCCACCAAACCAGTGCTACGTTTGTGACTTCGGACCTCAGATGGGGTCGTTAACCGTCTTGCGTCACAGAGCTCCTTGTTTGGCGAACAAATGTTCCTAATTCTGACCTGACCGATGACGTAGGGGTGAATACGATGACCATTGGAATTTGCTTGTCATCGGAGTTGTAGTTGCTGTAGTTGCTGCCGTTGCCAAGGCCAAAAGAGCGGCACGAAAGTCACCAGCGCCCCGGACCAACACCGCCAATGCCCAGGCCCTGCCAACGTGCCCGCGCTGTCAACGCATCTTCCGCGCGCGAATCGGCCTGGTTGGACATCTTCGGACGCAATGCACAAACAATCCGACAATTCCAATTTCTACGTCAAATTCTGCTAACCCTCCTTCTGACTCCCCTACCCTCACTCCTGTCATCAATTCCATTGCTCCCACCATCACAGAGACCACATCCATCTACTCATCGCCTGTTACCCCTACCACCGCAACCACCACCGCCTTCACTACCACCACCACCACCATCAGCGATGGGGAATCTCTCCTAAGCTGTGCTCAATGCGACCGCACATTCACCTCACGAATCGGCCTGGTCGGTCACTTGCGAATACATCGTACAGAGACCGGTGAGCCAGTGCCTGGAGCACCATCACACAGCAGAGGTCGTCGCCTCCACTGCCCTCACTGTCCTCGCGCATTCACTCATCGCATAGGCCTATTCGGTCACATGCGCATCCATAACAGCGGAATTAACCACAATGCCGACAACACCGATACACCATGCACACCCTCCGCTCCTGCCATTCTTAGTGCCCCTGCCACCCCCACTACCAGCAATGACATCCTCCCAGCCTCTACCGATTTCTCCTGCCCACACTGAACCCGCAACTTCAACTCACGGATCGGCCTGGTCGGTCACCTGCGAATCCATCGCATGGAGGCTGGTGAACCAGTGCCTGGGGCTCCGACATACAGTCGACGTGCCCGCCTTCACTGCCCTAACTTGCTTTCGCACATTTACACACCGCATGGGCCTGTTAGGACACATGCGCCTCCATGACAACCTCCGGTAAACCACCGTAGGCTAACCTACATCAGCGCACACTACCTACACCAATGCATCGACAACACTCTCACAATCACCATTTACCACAGTATATCACGGTTTCCTAGAAACCGTGGCTGGGAAGTCTGCCAATCTGACGCTTCCACCAGACCACGCCGTCGGCTCAGTGTATGTGCTGTGTGTGTCGAGTGGCTGACCAGTGAACTGGGGAGTCAGACGGCGATGGCTGCTCCATATCCCCTGAGTTTGTGAATCCTGGTGTGTGTGCGTTATGGGGGCCAGGTCGTGCTGTGGCGCGCGAAGACGGGTACGCCGATCCGTCAGCCAATGCGCCCACTCCCACATCAGGCAACTGACTGGCTCGGACAGTGGTCTGATTGTGGGGGTGGGGGAGAGAGTGAGGTCGAGAGCTCAGCGTATTTTCCTCACTATAAACAATCTGGCGCGCTTGAAACTATCACGGTGCGCTAAAAGCCGTGGCTTGGAAGGTTGCCAACTGACGGGATAACTCCGGACCGCGTGGTCAGCCCAATGTGTGTTTTGTGTGGAGTGGCTGACTGGCGGACTGAGAGTCAGGTTGCAATGGCTCCTTCTTAATGTGGCCTTTATGGCACTCCCACTCCGTGGGATCCGAGCCAGGTGTGGTGGCACGCCCAGGGGGCGGCTTAGGCCGCGCCAGCCACCTGCGCCCTCTCCCATCTCCGGTCTTCTTGACTCTGTCTTGACACCGGACTCAGGTGGGGGAGGAGGAGAGAGTGCGGTAGCTGCAGCGCAAGGCTACTATCACTTAAAACTAATTCACGCGCAAGTCACCGTCCCTGCACCACCTGGTGTGGAGCATACGGTGGACCTCGTCGAAATCGACGGTCGAACTGCCACAGTTGCTGTCCGCAAAATTTCATCGGATGATATCGCATCGCCGATTCTTCCCTGCTCCATAATTCATTGTGTAGTAAGACCAAGTGGGCGTCGCCTGCGTGAGGCAGGATTTTTTCAAGTTTTCTGATTTTGGCAGCTAATGGTGTTTGACGTTCCATCTGGAACCAGCCGGAGCCAAGCCCAGCTTGATAACCAATGTGGAATGCCAGTTAAACCTACTGTCAAATGTAGCACGCCCCTCAACTATATACTCCTTAACAGGGCCTGAGAACAGAAACCGCCCGCAATACGTATGGCTTTGTGTCATATTCCGAGTAAATTAGGTTTAGGATTAAGTCGAGGGTTAGAGTTAAGTTTACTTTTTGGTTTAAGGTCATAATTATATTCAGTGTTAGGGTTTCGGTTCGTGTTAACTGTAGGACTTAGGTTTTGGGTAGGGCTAGGATTAAGGCGAAGGTTACAGTTGAGTTTTATGATAAAGTGAAGCCACGGGAATATTTAGTCTTTTTAAAAATTTACCCCAAGGCCACCCATGTTAAATGGGTGGGGTGTTCCCGTCCCCGTGTCCTGTTTAGGTGGTCATAGAAGCGAAAATGCGAGTTCCAGGAAGTCCTCGCGAATAAGGAGACGGGAGCACTGGAACAAGAGCTTTCTAAGCCTGACGTTTCGGATTCTCTTTCGAATCCATCATCAGAGACAAAGTCAGATAATGGTATTGGATTGCCCAGGTTTCCAGTGTTTATCGGAGGTAATTGCTAGGCCACTACATGCCTATCACAATTGGCAACTCCTGAATGCATCGCAGATAGTTGCCCGTAGTGTGATAATTGTATGACCAACCAGACGTTGCAGTATGCAGTTGCTGTGCGCTTACGTGCCTGTCAAGATTATTGTCACCCACGCTCATCGCACGTCATCGTTGCCATATACTCTCTTGATCACATGTATTACAACGCACCATTTAGAACACTTCAAGTTCTTTCTCTTTGTGTGGTGTACTGAGATTCTCATTTTTTCTTCTCTGTTTACCCTAACGCACTCTGTCCTTCCCCAAAGGGTTTGTTGTTTTTCCTCCGTGAAGAACGTTTGTTTCCTACCATTTTGCCTTCCAGGCAATAGACGTCTAAATGATTTCGCCCTCAAGAAGGTTAGTTTCAATACTGAAAGGGGGCAAGTGACTTGTCAGTCCACAGTCTATATAGCCCATATTGCCTGTCATTTCGCTCTATACTCCTGCTGCTTGGCTCTGTCTTTAACAGCGTTGTGCTGTGACGTCTTCCCTTAGAATGCACTGATTTTCTCATTCATTAGTCTTCGTGTGCTCGTTGTCCGATGCATGAAGTCTCGCTAGTCTGCGTATTTCGCATTTTGTTTCTCTCTCTCTCTCGCTCGTGACTGCTCACCTCCGTTCAGGGCACGTTGCATTCTATCGTTCGTGCGTCTAGCCCCTTTTACCTCCAACGTCCGCGTTTCAGCCCACAATTGAGGGAAAACATTTACGCCAATCCGTTAGTTTTTTAGTTATCTGGTGACAGCCATAGCCAGCGGGTTGTCTGGACCGCCCCGCAATTGGCGAGAGTGTGAACACCGCGTTCTCCATGGCTAAATACGTTTTCTGTAGGGCCTGTCAAAACGAACAGCTCGGTACTTTGCTCGTTTTATGCTAATGGGCAAATAAAAAGTGGTAGCAGTCGATCGTGATATGAAGGACAAGTAACTGCAGAGACTGGTTAGTGAACTATCTGGGTTAACCTATAACGGATATCATACGATGGCCCGGAGGAAAATCAATGAATTACGTTGGCTTTACTTTCATAGATAAGGCTGTAAAACCACAGGGGGAGGGGTTACTGAGGTGCGGACGTTGTTATCAATTTCGCATTTTCTTAGCTTTTGCAAAGGGGATTTGAAGCATCGATCCGCACTGTAAGAAGGGTTTTTATTAACAGGCATTGTTTAGAAATTAGTAGTTTGCTTGCAGTGTCGTGGTTGAGTTGAAACCATAAACAATTCCCCTTCACTTCGACTGCGCCACGGTCTCCTTAATGGAGCAGGGTTATTTTAACCGGCTATGCAAGGTTCAGACTAAGAGAAATCGACGGTCGAGTCCAAGTTTAGAGGTTAAAGACTGACAATTTATGACGGAATGTGTATGTTGGCTGTGCCAGGCGATCGAGGTTCGATTCGTGCTTGCGCAGCCGTCTGGGGCTCAGCAAAGAGCCGTCTAGCTTGCCATTGTGAGAAATTTGATAGTTTGAGTTCAGTAAAAGCACTGCGCCTGCATCAACTCCCAACATTTTAGGTCCGCTAGCTCTTCCCAGATGCTTCGCACGTCTGGCTGTATCGCCTGACCCCAATCTCATGGTGCATGTTTGAACCACTATAAAATGAGAATTCCCAAAAGGCTGGAACTACAATTGTTCTCTCTATCCGTAGTCGCTCTTGTGAATGCCTATAACGCGACAAAACAGTAGTGAATCTCGTTATCTTATCTGTCATTTTAAGAAGATATGTCATGGGCGATACACGTCTCTATTCTCCGCCGATGTCACTTATTCTGGTAGATTATCTTCTCCGATTTCACTTAGTTTGCTTTGAAGGTGGGGCTAGATAAATAAAATGCGGCGCTATTTTGATTCTCGATTATTTGGCATCCTTCACGAGGAACTTCATTTTTGACCAATGGGAGCGGGGAGCCGCCGTCGTATGCTTGGCTTGTGCTCTCTGGCTGAAATTTCTAGCTCACTCCTTCCGCTTCTTTGGTTAGACCGCTGCTGGGTCAGAAGGGGTGCACCTTAGTTTGTTGCCCCGACACGTGCATCTTGCGAGGTCCCGTGGCTTTGCGTCCCGCCGATCATTCCTAGCTGACCTGACCCACTTTTTGCGGAATCGATGGGAGCACAAATAAAGCCGGCTCTGTGCGATCTTTACTCACCACAGTAAAAGTGATGCGTTTTTGAACAAATGTTGCGTCCTAATAGTCGACGTCTGGAAAGTTGCTATTTGAACCGATAACTTGGTCCTCCTAAGACCAACGAATACGAACCCCAATGAGCATGTAGTACGGTCGCGTATTAAATGCTGATGTATTTTTTGTTCCCTGAGTTGGGTCGCAGATTGCCATCTTGCCCCAATTTCCAAGGAGTCGCTTTTGTGCAAATGTCTCAGATCGATCGTTGCTTTTGAGTTGTGATCATCCAGGACAGCTCTCGTTTCTGGGGTAGAGCAATAAACGTCCTTGGGTCCCAACTCTATTACTCGTATGACAGAGCTTGATCACATCTTTCATTGCCCCAGGAACCCTGATTTATTGGAGCTATCAGTGGGCTCTAGCGTGTGGAATCTGCTTCACCTCCACGTAAACGGCATGGTATATCTTCATGGAGGAGACTCGATCGCTGGAACTAGGACGTTTTGCCAGGCGTTTCACTTTCACTCTCAAACCTGACGAGGGCATTTTAACCGTCGCGGGGGACGATATGCCCCGTGGAGTGAGCGCAGCACAGGTAATTGTTGCGTAAGTTAGTTTATCTAAAGGCTGACTTTCGCAGTATCTACCGCACTCTCTTCTCTCTTACCCACCTTGCTCCTATGGCAAGACAATTTCAAAACGACTGAAGGTGGCTTCGGATACAGTGGCTAATCAACTTAAACAACCTGTCTACTCGTGGTGCACACCATCTGGGTGGCTCGGCCCTTATATCAGGTAGAATGCCTTAAATGCCACATTAAGAAGGAGCCATTGCAGCCTACCTCTGGGTTCATGTGTCCCCTGCGCCGGTATCGTGGAAGTATTGGCCAAACCCACGGTTCTTCTATTGATATTCTTGGTCTTTCCTGTGGAATTTGTCTTCCGTTGGATGTGTGACTGTCATTGATAGAAGCGAACAGGCGAGTTCCAGGAAGCAATTCAGAAGGAAACGACGCGATCACTGGAATAAGACGTTTATTGGCATGATGTGGACTGCCTAGCCATCAGTGTCTCAATTACAACTCCCAGCGGTGATTGTGGCGCTGCTACCCTTTTATCTTCGACTGCCACTGATGATGGGTTCAAGTGAGAATGCGAAACGTTAGGCGAATGAACTTCTTGTTCCAGCTATCGCATCTTCTTCCACTCTCTCCTTACTCTGTCTTTTGCTGTTCTCTAAGGCGATTAACTGCAGGTGTCTGGGGTTGTCCATTCTATACCAGGCGTGGATTGCTACTTTGCCCCAATGTTGGGCTGATATGCAGTGGCCTAGCTGTGTGGAGGTGCTTCTTACCACTATGTTTCGAGCTGTCGGGACGTTTGAAGTGCACTCCGCACTAATCTCCCTTCCCGTATGTGGCCAGTCTACGATTTCACTTGTGCGATCCGATGCACAGCGAATACTTCCTGCTTTATGCTTGTGCGTGTGCATGCCCGTGTTTTCGGACAACCAATCATATCCCATTGGTAGATCGTTGGTGCTCGCTCCAAACCCCTGCCTTATTCAGAAAAAACCGCTGGGATTCTCTACTTTTAGCCGCTGTTATCGTGCATACGAAATATATCGAAATTTCTCACTCGATATGAACCCCTCCTTTGTTCGGCGCCGTTCTCCACCCCTGAGCATAACCTTTATGGCAATTTGACTGCTCTTATTATTTCTCCGCTTATCCGAACCATTACCATTCCCCGCCTTTATAGCTAATGATCTCTTAAACGGTCGGTCGCAAGTGTTCACACCTGGCTCTTTGCTCTCTCGCTCTCTCTCTCTCTCTTTGCAGGTACAAATAACAGGCATTCTTCTAGCTTGTGATCTTTTCTTTCAGTGATTTCGTGAAAAGTTGTTGTCATTTTTGGGCGGGTGAGGAAGCAAGTCGTGTCTCGCACGCGTAGGCGGACTTTATGACTCGGTCAGCCACTTGCGCCCAATTCCCGCACCAGCTGTCTGACAGTCTCGGACAGTGGCTCGGTGCATGGGCGGGGAAGAGACAGCAAGCGACGGCACTGGGGAACCCAACCGTATGGCCAATCAGCTCATTCCTCACCATAGTCAAGCTGAAGGGTTTTGAACCTCACAGTGCGCTAAAATTCGTGACTTGGAAGGTTTCCCACTTGCCGGATAATTCTGCCCTCTCGGCTAGTCCTGTGTGGGCGTGCGCAGATCGGCTGACTGATGGATTGAGAGCCAGACTGCAATGGATCCTTCGTACCCTGACCTCTATGGCACTCCCAGGCAGAGGGCATCTGAACTGCCCCCTCTTGTGTGAAGTCGAAGTACGTGTGTTCGGGGACTATTTCGTTTGGCAGGTGTAGACTAGCTGCTTAGCTCTGTCAGTCACTGCAACTGAGTCATCCTCCGGTCGTCCTGACTCCCGGTTTATCCACCAAACTCCGGAGGCTGAGGGAGGAGATTGTGTGGCAGATGCTGCGCAAGTCATTTTTCCGTGCCGACCTTGCTGTGATGCACATGGTGGACGTCGTTATTCGCGGCTGTCAAAGTGTCATCTCGGTTGGAATTATCAGCCCCAATCTGCAGGATAATGCAAGTCAGAATTCGCATTTCACCTCCGATTGGAAATGATTCAGCTGCCTTCATTTTAACTATGATTACTACCCTAAGGCGGTTATGCCCTGGCTATTTTACCAGCCAACCGGCAAATATTTTCCACCTTTCCGTTGACCTGAATAGATGAGATAACCATGCCTTCTGACAGTCAAGACAAAATTACATCTCCTAGTTTCCAATAATAGAGCTACTTGGACGAGCCAGGAGTTGGATCACCTCTCATTGTCGTCACAGGAGCTTTGACATATGAATATAGCAATCGATGCCTCGGAGCACCGCCTTCCCTCTGAGGATGCTGCACGTATTCAGGGTCTAGAAATCCGAAACTTTAAAACGCCAAAATATCTTGTGTTTGTTATTTTGCTTTTATCCTCCATCTCCGACAGTTCACAAATGTCTTAAAAGTCTCCAGTAGCCCATTCGGAGCATCCCTTGCTGCCAGTCAGCCTAACGCGGTGCTTCCGGTCTCGGAGTGCCTGTAAGACTTTTGGGTGCAGTGCAAGCAGTTTACAACCGGCCCAGACAGTTGGTTGCCGTCGTCCTCACTCCCTCGCCTCCCTCTGTGACTTCAATCGACAACGACATTTGGCGCTGAAAACCTGGTTGCAGGCTCCGTAAATTTGTGGTACTTAGTCGGTCTTTTCTGATGGCGGTAAGCCCTGCTGTCAGATGAACCTCGTCTAGTTCACGGTGGCAGAACTGGTTCGAGACGGCCGAAGCTGAAATGGTGTTTCGGTAGGCCATCTGTGTTATTTTCTGCACAACACGTTGCCTGATTTTGTAATGTTGTGGTTGCTCTCGACCCACTGAAGCAGACCTCAAGTAAATAGTGGTCACAGAAGTGACGGTAACCCACTGCCCTTTCCCCCGTCGGAGTTTGATCGCTGTATTGGCTGGCAACCCCATGAAAATTTGACGCAATATGTTGGTGAGCAGAGCTCCGCCAAGAATGTGGGTCGACATTTCCTGTCTCTTCCGGATAATCCCAGTGGAAGCTCGGCTATCGACGCTCAGTAACAACGTCAAACGCCTTTCTCTGTTTTTATCCATCCTTTTCAAATGACACTATCTGAGGATATTATAAGGACTTCACAGTATCGTCTGTGCATGTGAAAATGCCTTTCCTATTTAGCTTTCCTATCCGACCCTTGTCGTAGTGGTGGCACATGTTTAATTATGTACACTTGCGCAGCATTTGCCGCACTCCCTCTCTCTCTCTCTCTTCGCATACCTTCCAGGTCTTCGTTGTTGTACTTTTCAGTCTAGATGGTGCATGACTCTAGGGCGAGGTCTAACCAAGCCGGATTTCGAGCTTGGCTTTGGAGGTGGACCAGATATTCACAATGAGGCGTATTCTGGAGTTCCGCTTAACTGTTTCCCATCCTTCACTATGAGCTGCGACTTTTCTCATGCTTCTGACTGGAACCGTTCGATCGTTACTAGGGACGACGTCCACTGTCTATCCCAAGGAGTAGGTGCATCACCGGCGACTTTCGCCCTTTATAGTGGGGGTGCACTTGTACAGCCTCTACCGCACTCCTTCCTTCAAACTCCCCTTGCTCCGAGCATAGGCCAATGTGAAAACAAGTGGAGATAGGTTTGGCAGACGCAGCGGCTGACAAAACTACCCAACCCGTCTGCGCGTGCCACTCACAACCTGTTCCACATTGAATGTACCAGGCCACAATGATGGTGCCTCGTCGGACTGGAATCCAGCCTGGGAAATTTATTATAGCGACGAATGCGCTGATCTTCCGTGAAAGTTGGTTCCCAAGTGTTGTTTGTTTTTCAATACTATCGAAAACTTGTCGCTTACTAGCACAAATACCCTTCAACATAAGGTGTGCTTGAGGAGCAGCCATTATCCTTGCACTGACTTTCACGCTGATAGCGTTTTTTTACCGCTGTTGACCTGGTTGCCTTCAATTTCTAGGTTCGAGTATCTTGAGCAGTACATAGTAAAAGAGGTTTTGTTCCCGAACGTTCGAATTTTATGAGGGCGCATTCCCAGATCTATTGTTGTGTTGTTGTCCTTTTAGTTGTTGTTGCCACAATTGGATCGGTCATTGTCTGCATAGGCTGCAATCCTCGGACTAAGCACTACTCTCCCCTGTCCAGTTGCGTCTGTGCTGTGTATGCTATTTCGCACAAAAATAATGCTTGTTTTCGGTCTCCTTTTAGCTCCGGGATCAAATTCTCCTCTCTAGATGGTCTGGCTCTTCTCATTCGTTGTCCCTCAAGATTATGAATAAATTTTTCTCTTCTCGTTTTCTTGTTTTTGATCGGAAGATATGCATTCCAGGAGCGTGGTTGGGGTCTTATCATCCTGTGCTTTCGTATACTTCCTTCAGCCCCTTTGGGTACAGTCTACCTGTGTAAAACAAATACGTTGAACAATGGCCAGAAATGTCGAGGCTTACTAACAAAGTCGCACATGGAAAAATTAAAAGAGCTCCGCCAAAACAAAGATGTCCTCATAACAAGGCCAGACAAGGGAATGGGCGTTGTCTTAATGGACAGAACAGATTATATTATGAAACTTGAAGCAATTCTGTCGGACAAGAAAAAGTTTATTAAGACAGAAAAGGAGAAGGACCGGACTGATGAGTTAGAAGCACAACTGACTGACTGTCTGAAAAAGACTTCAAACGGAAGGTCTGATAAGCGAAAATGACCTAGAGCGCCTCCGCCCCGTCGGCACACATGTACCTCGATTGTACGGCTTACCGAAGATCCACAAAGATGGCACACCCGTTCGTCCCATCCTAGATATGAAGAACTCACCATACCATGCGATAGCAAAATGGTTAGCGGACAAACTAAAGCCCATACAGGATCAGCTAGCGCCACATAGCTACCGAGATACTTTTTGAGTTCGTTGAAGGCGTGAAAGACTTCGACCTGAACGGCATGACGATGTTTTCACTGGATGTCTCGTCTCTTTTTACGAATGTGCCAGTCACGGAGACAGTCAACTATATCTGTGAATTCATTACTTCCAGCCAACAAGATATAGGAATACCAGTGAATGCACTCAAGGAACTGTTATTAAAAATGTACATTGAACGTACAGTTCCTATTTAACAACAACTTGTACAAACAGATAGACGGAGTAGCTATGGGCTCACCCCTTGGTCCACTTCTGGCTAATATTTTTCATGGGCAAGCTAGAAGCTTTACAGCTTCGTCCGCAGATAAATCGTTTAAAAATATTATGGACGCTACGTGGATGATATCTTTGCGGTTGTATCTGAACAAACGGACATTGCAGCTGTAATGGATACCATGAATCAGGCGCACCCGTCAATAAAATTTACACTGGAAGAGGAACAATCTGGATCGCTCCCTTTCCTGGACGTGCTTCTGAGTAGAAGGCCTGACGGGAGTATTCGACGTAGTGTCTATCGTAAGAAGACATGGTCCGGACAATACACCCACTTTGGGAGTTTCGTACCGCTGAACTTTTAAGCGTAATTTAGTGCGGTGTCTGACACAAAGGGCGAAAAGGATATGCTCGGCCGATAGCATTGACGAAGAGCTTAAGGTTGTAGAAAGCACCTTTCTCGACAGAACGGATATCCAGATAGATTTATTGCGAAGAATATGACTGAAAAGACCTCCAAAGCTGCCGTTGCTAACGGCAAAAAAAAGAAAACAACTGTTCATTAGAGTCCCATTTCAAGGGGGATGCAGCAAGTGAACTCCTACGAAGGCGCCTAAGCCAAGCTGTGTCAAACACCTTTCCAGCAGCTGATGCCCATGTACTTTTCTCGACTACTCCCATCCTTTACGGAGGGGGCAAGGACAAACTGCCAGCCCAGACCACCTAAATGTGCATTTATTCCTTCACCTGCTCCTGTGGAGCAGAATATATTGGTCGCACGAGCCGGCGTTTGTCCAAAAGAATACGGGAACACCTTCCAGCATGGTTAGGGAAAGGGGCAGATAAAGAACATAAACAGCTCTATCCTCGCACATGTGGTGAGACACAGGCTGTCGTGTAAAATGACAAAGAGGCCTTCCGGGTAATTTACAAGGTCCCCCAACCTATTCAAAAATTCAGCTAGACAGCGTCTGTTGGCTACGGCAGAAGCAGCGGCAATCAGGCTAAGAAAAACCGGTCCTGTGCGCTCAAAAGAACTTTATACAGGCACCGCAATTACCGTGGCCGAAAGCCACCAATTTAGCCGCCCGCATCTAATTACCTGTCCCGGCGGCCACCATTCCTCTGACCACGATCAGAAAAACGGACCGCAATTTTTGTTTTTACCCCTCCCCCACCCTGACAACCGTACAATTTGTTTTTAATTACCCGCATATTTGACCTTGTGACACTGATATAAATGTAAAGGCCTGATGAGAATTTATCGAAAGCTAACGTATGCTCGCCAAATTGTCTTTTGAATTTTTCAATGGGAATATTTGCTACTCTAAAATACGTTGGTCATCATTCTATCCCTGCACATGGCTGGGTTTACCTTTGTAGTAACCAGTACTCACCAGACTAGTCTGCGTTCATCAGTTTGACTGCGCGTTTTCTGGTGGGTGGGTGGGAGCGCTCGGTTCATTTCTTGACGGGCTTCTGAACTAATTCCCAATCCAGGGATTAAATTCGCTCTCAGAAGGTATTTCGAAATGGTGTTCGTTCTCCCATCCGCTCAGATTTGCTCTTCCCGTTCGCTTCGGTTAGGTATTCCAGACGGAGCGACCCCAACCGGAGATGACCACTCCCATTGATGGAGAAAGTATGGGGGAAATATCGGTTAATCCGAATTTCTTGATGATCGCTACTGAAGGCATGATTGAAATTGATAACGTTCGTAGCCTAACCTCTTACCCCAACGTTAAACCCGTTTCTCGGTCCCCTAACTCTAAGCCGAATGTTCATCGTACTGTTAATACTTGAGATATGCCTGAGGGAGAATGATCAGAAGAGAAGGGGTTAAACTAGGCCTACTGAAATGAAAGCGAAGACTAGGAGGGGCTACCTATCCGATCGTCATCGAACATGCTAGTTGAATTGAAAGTTGGCTGTCCAGTGGGGCCAAGTTCGTAGACACTGGTAAGAAATATACATGTTCGTTTTCATTCTCACAAACCTGTCCTATCCTTGAGCTGCAAAGCGCAGCAGTTATACGGTCTTACTAAATTTTTGGAAATAAATTTATGGGCTCGATTTGCGTGCTGCAAAAAAAAGAATTAAGTAGTCCACACCTGCCTACTAAAATCAGCCTTGTGAAGGACACACACCAGTTGATTGGTAAATGATTAAATTTCTGGAGCTATTACAGTTCCTCCTAAGACACGCCGATTGCCCTGTGGAACATCAACAAGGTAATTTAACTGATTCACTTTTCCGACTGTTGCGTCTTTTAAGCCTAAAATAAACCCTTGAAAGAGAGATTGCTGATCATGGCCAACAGTGGTGACTGTTGGGTCCGATGCAAAGCAAATTTAGAGAGAGGCTTTTGGCCCATTTTGCCGTAGATCGCTTGGGGAACCCACTGATGATTTGAGCCCTCGCAGCTCTGTCATACGTGTCTGGTACTTGTGCTCTCAACTATCATGTATCCTCTAATCTATATGGTATTCCATGTTCTGTATCCCCAATTATTATAGAAAGCAGGCGCTCACAGATGATTTGCAGGACTCGCTCGTCCCGTTGTGTCTTGGCGTGCACTCCGAGCCCCTCAAGCAGCCGCGCAGTGGCTAAGTATATAGGCCGGAATGGCCATTTCCTGCTTGTTAGCTATCATCAGTCAGCCATACCCAACCTCAAGTGTTGCGGCACCCGAGGACTTCTAACCAACAGGTCATGATTTCGAGCCTCGGGTGCCTCAGCACCTGAGGTAAGGTATGGCTGGCTGATGACGGCTAATAAGCCAGAAATGGCCATTTCAGTCCCTCTTGTCTTTGTCAGTCATGATATATTCCGAAGTACGTTTGACGGACCTTCGCTCTTATCATAGCTCATTCAGCCACCTACCACCTATGCTTGCACCGGGCCAGATGGTGGTTCTGGGTAGCGTTCACATCCGTGTATGCGCCCCTACGCTCTGATTGTCCGAGACTTATAATTGGCTGGTGTTTACACATGCGCTATGGCTCTCCGGAAATCGGCAATATTATTAAATCCGGCCTCCTTGACCACCGAATATTATGCCATAACTGCATCTAAGGGTGATATTTCGGTTCTTTTGTATTTTATTTTGTGTTTTTGGATTTTTTTGGTATAGATTCACTTCAGGGTATAAGATTTTTTGTTTATATTCGTTGATGTCTGTATCGTTCGTTCATTTCTCATTGACTCTCACTACTACTGCCTCGGCAGATCGTATGACTGGAAGTCGCGCTTTTCGATCGGCGTGTCAACAGGCTGTTAGGGGTTGGGGAGTTCTGCGCTGGGAATTCGCCTCTGTTGATTGACAAGGATGCCAAACAGCAGTTTTGTCTGGTATTACCTAACCAAATTGATTCATATCTAGTTGCTTTTCGTTGTACAACGTTCTTAGAGCATTCAACGGGACATTTAAGGTCGTTTTCACTATTTTTGTGATCGGTTGTCTCGGGCCATTTTGAACCTCAAGGTAAAATTAACGCCGCGAATAATGCTTCTGCTGTTGCTACAATGTTGTGCCTCAGTTTGCCCTATGGTGCCGCTGAGTCAAGCCCATAAGTGTCCCAGACAATTAGACGTAAACTTGGTCCACCGAAACTGTTTGAGCCCCGGTTTCTCCGAACCACTGCAGGGTAATAATGGCTCTTTGTGCTTTGCCTAGGCTGTTCCGAGTTTTCATTAGGACATGATTACTACCGCGCATGAACAAGGCATGCATTTAACGGAGCCCCGCACATGCCAACGAACACACCTGACAGAGACAAGGGATACTATAATTGCCATTTCTGCGTTATTAGCCGTCATCAGCCAGCCATACCCAACCCCAGGCGCTGCGGCACCCGAGGCTCGAGCTCGCGACCTGTTGGGCAGAAGTGCAACGCTCTAACCATTGGGCTGGTTGAGCTGGTTGTCTTGCCGGGTTCCGTCGGGAATTTTAACAATGGTAGTTAGGCTCTCGTTATTGTTATTCTGCCTACAATACTAGCCGATTTGCGGCAGCTTGCGAGACTCCAGCGTGAGATCCAAGGCAAAGTGGAACGAGTGAGTCCTGTAAGCGATCGGTGAGTGCCTAGCTACTAATATACGAACCCGTCAGAAGGCATGGTAACAGATTTCCGCTTACATTATTGGCTTGGGGACCAGTAAAAACAAAAGTAGTCTGGACGTGCGTACGCGACCTTGAAAGCAGATAGCGTGATGTCTAGACAGTAAGCATGATATTAGAGCTGTATAGCTGCTGGTAGGGCTCGCTAATTACCCCCAAGGCATAATGGGACGAGTGAGTCCCGTAACCGATCGGTATTCAGGTGTCAGGTCATGATAACCAGCCCGAAGTGGAGAAAACGGAGCCGACCTAGCACTAGGGCGAAATCATCGGAACTTGACAGATTTCGAGTTAATCCAGTTAGCCAATCAAAAGTTTAGATGCCTTAAGGAAGAAACCAAGTTTTGAGATATGGGGTCAGTTATTGGACAGGGGGCACTGCGTTTGCGATCTAAATTTTCTTTTGTAACTTACGATCTTTTTGTCACTTGACATGGTATTTAAGCTAAATTAGATCGCCTTAGAACTTACGCTGTATCATTTTGGCAGCAGATTTTCTACACACCCAGCGTTTATTGCAACATATTACGAAGAATGTGCTGAAAATAACTCTCACTGGTAGCACTGGGCAAAGTGCACAGTTCGCCACGAGTGCCTAGCAGGCGGATTCTTTTTCACTGCGGTGACTGGAGCGGGTGGATTGGTTGAATTTAAATATTGGTTTCCGTTTCTAATTGGTCACTCAGCTATAGTCCCGCGTTTACTGCAAGGTTACTGATAGTTATCGGTCAACTTACACTTCCCCTTTTCTCTTTCTCGCCCTATCCAAATCTCTCCCAATTTTCCAGAGTCTCCTCATTCTAACTGGGCACAAAGCTGCGAGTGGTGCAGCGGAAAGAGGGAGTTTATGAGTTCGAGTTCACACGTATTGATATGTTAGTTTGAACGTTGTAGTCCGACAATGTCTACCGAATGCTTCACATTAGGGTGGTGCAGGGACGGTGACTTGCACTGGATTATAGTGAGAATAGACTTGCGCGGCATCTACCTCACTCTCTGTTCCACTCCCCCATCTGGGTCCGATGTCACGACTGGATCGAGAAGAGAGGAGATGGTAGAGGGCACAGGCCCACGCACTGTGGTCCAACACAAAACAAACAAACAAAGCAGGGGTGAATCGGATCCCAACTGAGTGGGAGTGTCATAAAGGCCACATCAAGAAGGAGCCATTGCAGCCTGACTCTCATTCCGACAGTTGTTCATTGCGCAGAAGCGTACACACGGGGCTGACCACGTGGTCCGAAATATCCTGTCAGTTTGGCAACCTTCTAAGCAATGGCTTTTAGCGCACCGTGATAGTTTAAAGCCTGTCAGATTATTTATAGTGAGGAACATGCGCTGAGATGTTGACGTCACTCTCTTTCCCACCCCGACAATCAGACAACCCTCCGAGCCAGTCAGTTGTCTGATGCGAGAGTGGGCGCATTGGCTGACGCGCCGACGTACCCGTCTACCCGCGCCACAGCACGACCTGGCCCCCTTAGCACACACCAGGGTTCACAAAACCCTTATAGTAAGAAGGAGCCATCGGTGTCTGACTCCCAGTCCATTGGTTAGCCACTTAACGCACAACACATACTGGGCTGACGGCGTGGTCTGGTGTAAGCGTCAGATTGACGGCCTCCTGAGTCACGGTTTCTAGCAAAACGTTATAGTCTCAGGTATGTGATGATTCTGAGCACATGCTTCATATGGGCTTCACTCTCTCTGGTTCTAAACGTTCGTTTGCGCTCACTGCAGATTCCCTCGTTTGATTTTGAGAATGCGAAGGTTGCTCTGGCCGATGCCACTCTCCTGACGCATTCAGCCCCCAATTCTCCCATCTCCCTCATTGTTGATGCTTCCAGTGTTGCAGTCGGTGCAGTTCTTCAGCAGCACCTTGCAGTTCAAACCAAACCCTTAGGTTTCTCCTCCCGAAAGTTAACACCAACCGAATCGCGCTTCAGCATGGTTGGATGGGAGCTGTTTGCTGTCTATCTTGCCGTGAAACACTTCTGGCACTTCCTTGAGGGCAGGGACTGCACCGTCATCACGGATCATAAGCCCCTTACCTTCTCCCTCATTTCCAATTTTCACAAACTCAACCCGGGAACTCCGCCAATTGGAATTCATCTCCAGTTCACATCGGACATCCGCCACATCGACGGAGCATGCAATGAGGTGACTGACGCTCTGTCCAGGCCCTCCATCTTTCATCTACAGCTCTCTCCTGGGATCCACCTCGCTGAGTTTACTGCTGAACAACGCCTGATCGGTTCACCTTGTGACGAGGATGCTTACGGACGCCAACTTCAGGAGCTACCACTGACTACTGGTAACGGCACCATTCTATGCGACGTCTCCACTCCATCCCATCGTCCATTTGTGCCACCATCTCTTTTCCGAAAAGTTTTATCCTCCCTGCACAACCTATCTCACCCTGGGAGTCGAGCTACCGACAAGCTGGTTGCCGACCGTTTCGTCTGGCCTGTGGAGGCTTGGAAACAGGCTTGTCCCGCCTGTCAACGGAGCAAGGTCCAGCGGAACATCAAGACCCCCATCGGCATTTTCCCCGGCCCTGATACAAGATTCAAACACGTTGACCTGGATATTGTAGGCCCCCATGCCTCAGTCTGATAGTTGTTCCTATCTCCTCACTTGTGTGAATCGATTCCTCTGGTGGCCGATAGTCTGATATCGCTGCTTCAACAGTGGTCAAAGCGTTTCTCAGTCGTTAGGTTGCCATCTTTGGTGCCCCCTACACTATCACGACTGATCGGTGTGCCTAGTTCGAATCTAACTTTTTTCAGTCCCTCCTCTCCTTCTTAGGCTTTACTCGCATTCGCACGACAGCCTATCAACCGGCTGCCAACGGGATGGTCGAGCGGATCCACCGCCAGCTGAAGGCCTCCCTACGCGCCGTGGACGATCCGGAGAACTGGAAGGACCATCTCTTCTTGGTCCATTTGGGCATCCGCTCCGCTCTCAAGTCAGACCTTGATTGTTCCTCTGCTGAACTCATTTTCGGCGCCACCTTCGGACTTCCTGGTGAGATGATCTCGCTAATTCCTCGTGGTGTGGTTGAGGATCCTACCAACTTCCTTCACCGCCTCCGGCAATTCATGCGGACTCACTCTCCGGTTCTGCCTAGGCCATCACTCTCCGAGCCTTATATTGAGAAAGACCTGACGACCTGCTGTCACGTTTATCTCCGATGTGATCGAGTACGCCGGCCATTGGAACACCTCTACGATGGCCCATTCCGGGTTGTCTCTTGAGGGACGAAGACCTTCAGCATCCAACGCGAAACTCGTGAGGAGGTCGTGAGCGTGGACCGCCTCAAAGCTGCTGTCCTGAACACTCCACCAGCCGAGCCCTGTGGTTCCCTACCCTCTGGTCCTCCACTTCCTACAACCTCTATCCCTCCATCCCTCATACTTCCTCGTCCGCTAAGTCCGCATCCTCCAACTACAGCTTCCTCCTCATCAACCTCCAGACCAAACATGCAAGCCATACTCACTCTTCCCCTGTGCCTCCTGTATATACCACCCGTAGTGGACGCAAGGTACATTTTCCTGACCGTTTTGTTACTCATGTTTTTTTAGTCATGAACCATGCCTTCAGCGTCACTACACGCCGCCTTCGGTCTAGCCTGGGGGTACTGTGACAGTCCGTTCCCACGTTCGACGCTCTTGGTTGAGGCCGTCGGCTCACGTGATGTCCGGTGCAGACGCTGACTCACACCGTTCGTCTTTCACTCCTGATGGTACCACCCGAGTCTTGGCACCATCCTCTCAAGTGCTCGAAACCAATCAGCGTGCGTCATTTCGCTGATTGGCTGCAGGTGACAAATGACGCACCGGGGTCAAGTGGTCTCAACAGCGGACACGCACAACCACAACAGCAACTGGCCTGAGGAGACCGCTAGCTGTAGCTGTGTGCAGAGCCCCTTGTAAGCTCTTGGCCTCAGTAAAGCCTGTCCCACTTAATCCGTCTTCCCTGACTTCTGATTTGGGCAACCTTCGTGTTGTCGACCCTACGACCTCGACAGACTTTCCGGAAGGACTCCTTGTTCCACTTGTTTGTTAAGGCGATGGAGGAAAATGCGGGTGAAGATTTTCTTGATGATGTTGAGCAGCGCGATCCCTCTGTGGTTGCCTCAGAGTTGGCGGTTCCCATTCTACTGGAAGAGGTAGACGATTGTGACGACCTTGAAATCTTGAGGGACCTTTCCTTGGCACCACATTGCCTGTAAGAGAGCTGTGAGTTGGTTCATCAGTTGTGGGCCGCCATAACTTCAAATCTCAGCGGGATCGCGTTTGATACAGGTGCTTTCCTGCTGGAGAGTTGCTGCACGACTCTGGTGGTTTCTTGGAGAATGGGCAGGAGATCGAGGTCGGCTTTGATTTCCACTTGAGGCAGTTGGCTGATGTCGTTGTCGGAGACAGTGGAAGGCCGGTTGAGAACGCTTCTAAAGTGCTCGGACCAGCTCTTCAAGATTCACGTCTTCTCAGTGAGTAGGGTAGTTCTGTCAGCACTGAGAAGAGGAGCGGTGCCTTTGACGGGGAACAGTAGACAGTCTTGATGGTGGCGAGGAAGTTCTCCCGTTTGTTGCGGTCCGCGTACCCTTGGGTCTCCTCACCCTTGCGGGTCATCCAGGCGTCCTGCATCTCCCGCAGGCCTTGCTGTACAAGGTGGTGACTTCGGTAGAAAGCTTTCTTGTTTGCATCGGTAGGGCGGTCAACGTGGGCTTTGTGCAACCTGTTCTTCTCGGTGAGCAGAGTATGGATGGTTGCGTCGTTGTCATCGAACCAGTCCTGGTCTTGATGACGTGCGCGGCCGAAGACATCCATGGCGGTGGATTGGACCGTGTCCCTCAGTTAGCACCGACGGTTCTCTATGGAGGCGTCCTCATCGGCGACTAGGAGGTTGGCTAGCCGTGTGGCCAGTTCGATGCTGAAATGGAGATGATGAGCAAGCATATCCGACAAAACAATATTCAACTTACCTGGTGGTCGCTTACCTGGGGATTTCCTGCGTGGCATCAAACGACGCCTCATCTTGGTTATGCTGAGGTGATGATCTGTCAATCGGCGATCGCCTTTGTCACCAGCACGTCCTACTGGTCTCGACTCCGGGCGAGGACATAATCCAGCAGATGCCACTGTCTCGACAAGGGGTGCATCCAAGTCGCCTTCTGCCGCATCGGGAGGCAGAAGAAGGTGTTGGTCAGGATCAGGTGGTGCTCTGCGCAGATTTGTAGAAGGAGAAGACCATTGTCATTGAAGCCGGTGAAACCATGTGGGCACAACACTCCTCTCCACGTGGCATGGTCTGTCCCAACGCGGGCGTTGAAGTCACCCAAGGGAAATTAACTTATCCGCCTTCTGCAAAGTCGCCAGCAGGGCGTGCAGATGCCCTTAGAATTTGCTCTTTTCCTCGTTGGATCTCGTCATTGAGGGAGCGTATGTGCTGATGATGGTGGCGAACTTGTCTCCCCGAAGAGGCGAGCGGAATCTCATCAGGCGATCGTTGATACCCTGCGGCAGACGGGGCAGACGTCCCCCGATGTCCTACCGGATGGCAAAGGCGACACCAGTATCGCGTCGCTCTGCCTTTGACCGGCCGCTCCAGAAGAAGGTTTAGCCGGTACCCACCTCCTCCAGCTGACCCTGCTCAGAGAATCGGGTCTCGTTGAGAGCAGCAATGTCCACCTTGTAGCGTGTCAGTTCCCGTGCGACTAGCGCATCCTCCGTTCCGGCCGGTCGCTCCTAGGATTGTCTAAAAGGGAACGAACATTCCAGGCTGCTAGTATGAGCGGACTCACTCGAGCAGCCCGGAGGGTATGGCGCGGTGATGGGGACGGGGGGGTATTGTTGTTTGTTTGAGTTTTACGACCGCGTTAGAGAGAGAGAGAGATGGATAGATACATAGATTGACAGCTAGATTGAGACAGTGGTGGCATTTGCTTTAATAAGTTTTTTGGCGCAGGTTCAAGTTTTCTCTAATTCGTGCGTGTGAAATTACCCGAGGTGTGTCGTGTCTGGTAGACCATATTGCATCGGTCGAGAGATGGTGTGTTCAAGTGGCGTTTGGCCAGCCGCGACTACGTGGACGCATCTGTGTGTCCGATTGGAAGTCGGTAAAGTGTCTGCAGCTCAGTGAGTCTGAAGGTGCCCACTGCGCAGTTGAATGACCTTGAGACAGTGAGCCTTGATCAAGGACGCTAGTCACACAATGCTGAGCGTCGGCTATGTAGTACCTACTGTGGGAGGGCATTCACTTATTAAGTTACGGGATATGCTTGTCCCACTACGCCTTAGGGCTCAGTGACGAGACAATCCTGGTTCTAATTCCGGATCAAGCAAACCTGGGGCTGTATATGGATGACTTAAGATAGTTAAGAAACCGGAAATGGCCATCCCAGTTTCCGTTAGTCAGTATTTCTTCCTGTGTAATAGATGGTCACTCTACGACTGCCCGCGAGGGATCCAGATGAGCATGTTCCGTGACCTAATCGGTTGACGATCGTGTCTCCTTTTTCACGACCTTGTAACCGTCTCCTGCTGAATAATGTCAAAAGACTGGATAGGCAGAGAATGGTCGATGTACCGATGGTGCTTAAATCACATTTATCCGTTTTTATAAGCGTGAAACTTTGAGAAATGATTTTTCATAGAAAGGTAAATTTTCCACTTATTGCTTTTGATAAAGTTTAATTTATTTTATAGGGTGATCAAAATGTGATAGAGTGGTTTTTCTAAGCAAACTAGCGATCTTTTGTCAAGTATATTGGAAGTGTTGTCACATATGACGGACGACAGATGGGATCTCCCAAATCAAAATTTATGGAGACAGACTATTATGGACATAACTTTTGAGAAGTAATACACACAAGCGTCTTATTCCCCATTTAGATAGAAAGTCAGTGTTAAAGGAGGCCGAGAGGTTAGATGCGACTGTCAAAGTGGCCAAAATGGACGTTGGGACGTCCTCCACCCCTGGTGCGTAGGGGAATCGTATTTAAGAGCGCTGGATAAGGTTCGAGTCGGCACTGCCCGTTATGCCATCCCCTGCGAGTGTTGTAGATTGGGGCGGTACCGTAGCTCTTCCTGCGATAGTGAATATTCTCAATTGCAGCCGACAGAACAACCGATTTATTATTCGCTGGTAGAGTGTTGGCCTAAGCGTTCAGTAGCCAGATAATTCGGGTGGCTGAGGACGGTCAATCCCCATCCCGGGATTCGGCCTGACGATCATAGTGCCCTGAATACAAACACTAGTCGCGATCGTAGTGGCTAGGCAACGGGCCCGTCTCTCAATGGTTGAGCGTTGGATTTGACGTCCAAAGACCAAGTAGTCTGGATTCGAATCCCTGTTTACGCAAAACTGTGGGAAATTAAACCTCTCCCGGTAAACCCCTCTCTATTGTTTGATATGTAACCTGGAAATCATATTTTCTTTTACTGTCAATCTGAATTTGTGCATTCTTGAGACATTGGCTCGGTTCCTTGAAGCCATGCAATCCGATGAGTCGTGCGCCAATCGGCACATTGAGCCAGATGCTGTGTACAAAAATCTCAGGGAAAAAATGGAAGAGACGACAACCAATCAATAAAGACTGACAAGCGCACGGCGGCCGCTTATTGGTGCAAACACAAGCTGAGTATCCACTGTTAAATACTAAGGAAATTTTAATTGTTTTTGCACATTTACTCTAGTCTGACGATGACCTGCGTCGAAATTAACCAAGAAGCTTTCCTGCTTTGTCCAAAAGAACATTTTCGCCTTCTATATATTATTATTATACTGTAGTCGCTACAGGTCTACTGATATCGATACAGCAAGAATTTACTAAAAATGACACATCATGGCAACCTGCATGACGCAGTCGGCGTGTTGAGGACATTGGAGCGGGGAGTGGAGGGGGGAGGGGTCTGCGGAGCGCTTGAGACCGTCTTCAGGGGGTGGAGCGGCGTGCGAGTACCACTTGCCCGGGAAGACAGACGGCGTGTATCAACGTCTTCTGACAACAGAACGCTGGGTTCGCTAACCGAATCGCCACTACCTCGGCTGTTGCGAACATCCGTTTGCGAAGGCCTTTAGAGTAGTGTGCTAGGGTCCGGTAGCTAATTTGAAAGGCTTCTTTGGCGTCAACCTGGTGCTTCCTATCGATTAAATGGGCGAGAATCGAACGCGAATTTGATCGACTTTCTCCTTTACCTCGCCAGGCAGGTATGTGTTCGGCCAATGTATCCCGCTCCACAGGAGCAGGTGAAGGAATAAATACACATCAATGTGGCCGGCAGCGACAGTCGTTCTTTACACCCCAACCATACGATTCAGGAGGGTGCGAAGAATACGCTTCAGTTAGCCGCCGGGAAAGCACTAGTGACAGTCGAACTTAGACGTCGTCCTGCTAATTCGCTTTATGCGTCTCCTAGAAAAAGGCAGTCTTATAAACAAGTCCTTCTTTTCTTCAGTAACAATGACGGACTTTGCCGTACGCTCTTTAATATTCCGGATGATGAATCTCTCCGGATAACCGTTTTCGCGGGCTGTTTTCTGCAGCTGATGGAGTTCTGCTTCAACAGTTTCAGGAGAACAGATGTGTCACACTCTGGCCGCCAATCCTTGAATTGAATTTAGTTTTAGGTTAAGGGGAAAAATTAATGTGTTGTCCCGTCCAGGTTTTACTTTTCCGGATATCGTGCGTTGGATAGAACCATCCACTTGCCTGTGCATAAGGACATCGAGGAATGCGATTTCGTTGTTCGCCTCAGTCTATGCAGCAAACTTTAGTGTTGGGTGTGCGTTGTTAAACTGTTGAACTAGCCCATCGATTGCTTGTCAGGCAAAACATACCGTCCACGTAGCGAGCATAGCAATTAACGACTCGTTTGCTCAATCTTGCTCAGGAAAACATTTGCGAGAAATGGCGCGAGCGGTGAACCCATTTCTACCCCGTCTATTTGCCTGCAGAATTGGCCGTTGCAGAGAAACTGGACATTTTGTGTGAATCACGTCAGTAGTTCTTTTAGGGTCTCCACTGTCATGCCTACCTGGCAGTTCGTTTCCCGTATAAAGCCACATAGGTAGTTTATGGTTTCTATTACGGGCACGTTGGTAAACAGTGAGGATACATCTAATGAGAGCATCTTCCGTTCGCCAACGTTAGTATTATTGACCGCCTGAACAAATTCAAAGATGTCTTTTAAACTTCTATAGACAACTTTGCAGTGACCTTAACTTTTCTAACAATCATTTTGCAATGGTGTGAATTTCTCATACCCAGGATTGGACGAACAGGTAGTCCTTGCTTGTGGAATTTTGGAAGGCCGGTCATCGTCGTACCCTAAGGTTTTAGTCCTTCAAGGGCTTTGTCAGACAAAAGCCCTTCTTATGGGGATCTTTGAACATGTTTGTCAACTGATCTTCAGCGGCCTCCGTCCGATCCGATCGGATCGGATTTTCGAGAACTTTATACAATCCGGTAATATTTCTTCTATGTTCGCCACATAATCCTTCCTATCCATCAGTACTGTTCCTGAGCCTCTGTCCGGTCTGGTAAGCACGATGTATTCATTTTGGCGAGGCTCTCTGAGAATATGGAGATGGGCCTTTGGCATGGGACCTTTATTCCTTAGAGCCTTCCGTAAATACTGTTGACAGCAGTTTACCAGTGTCGATTTAAGATCAACTTCTGTAGGCTCGGATGTTTTTAGATCGGCAGTTCGGCTAAAGAGACTTTCGAACAGGATTTCGAGCTCTAGTTGCCTCTGCCTCCGTGCAATGCAAAACTTAGGACAAGAGATCGTAACTATGAGAGTTTTCTCAAGACGTACCAAAGAATAAATATGAACGTACCACTCCGAATTGTTTGGAAGGGTGGTCTGGGCTTTCATTAGTTAAACACGTCATAGTAGCTTAGCCCATCTGGCTTTGATCTCTCGTCTGCACAAAGCCTTTAAACGCCACTCTATTGAGACTTCCAAGACGGTTGAGGGCCGCTATTTTCTGACTGAATTTCTTTAATTCCGGCGCTAACTGTCTCAAGATGACTTTTCCCATGTCGTCTTGGTGTGGATGTGGTGGTGGTGGTAGCCATGTGGTTCCTTCGCAGGTTCTTCTAGTAGTGCCTCGGATATTCAACACAATCAATGAATCCTGATATTAATTTCATCGTCATATTTGCAAGTCTGGTGACAAAATTCAGGAATTCATTGAGTTCCTTAAACACCGAGGGTTCTTTGCGTTGTCTTAGTTCTGCGATAATTCCCAGGGTACAATTGAAAAGTCAGTTGGCAAACACGTGTTTTCAGTAACTCGTCATCAGGCCGTTACAGTTGCATGGGGCATGAAGTCGTGAACTATTTACCAAGTTAATATATATTTTGTATCATGTATCTTGTGTATGTTCTAAAATACCTAGTAAATTTTAGATATTTTCCAAAAACCGATTGGACGGATTGTAAATTGGGGTCTACATAGCCGGCTTAGAAGGTTAACAACCGCCTATAACTCATGTCTCACTTGCTTTAAACATCACTAGAGGTAATTTGACCTCAAATATAGGATCGTAGCAATGGTCTTGCGGTTGCGATTGGAAGAGTTATTTTTGCCTGGCTGCCCCTACAACGGGCCACGTGGTGGATACAGTGGGCCGTCGTGCGGATCACCTCATGTCACGGCCGGTGCTATTGGGATGCACATCCAGAAAGAATGCCACCCATGGGGTTTGCTGATACGCCTAGGCGCATACTCACGCCGCACAAGCCACCTCCAGCCAATTGCACCTCCGGTCTCCCTGACTATTTTGACATCCGTTCCAGGTGGATAAGGGAGGAGAGGGTGCAGAAGATGCTACGCAAGTCTGCTATCACTACATAATAATTCACGCGCAAGTCACGGTCCCTGCACCCACCCTGCTGTGGAGCACAAGGTGAACATCGTCGGAAAGGTGGTAGACCTATCAGAAGGATTTCGGTATGCATTCATTTACAGCGACCATTTTCTACCCCTATTCAGATAAGCTATGCAATTTAAATTCGTGTTTACGAACTTTGGCCAATGTTTACTTCTTGGATGCACGTATGGTAGGTGAACGCGAATGCATGTGTGCGAGCCTTATGACTAAACGTTGTCGAGACCACCCAGATTTATGGACTGGATCCAGCTGTTGGCACAGTTCAGGCTCGACTCTTAAACTGTAGAACACAATCTCTCTTAAAATGGTTGTTCCGTAGTAATAATTTCACAAAAATAGACATAAGGTCGGGGATGAAGTGAATTATGGTCTTCAGAAATCTGGATTTTCAAGTAATAAAACACTTTCTCATGGGTTAACGTGTTTCTACGCGAATCTTTCTTGTCATTACTGATAAAGTGCACTCTATGTCGGATTATACGCTTATAAATTACGTGACTTAGGGCTTACATATATTTCACGCCCACCCTGAAATGCACTAAACGAAAGTGGCGTAGACTATCTCGTTATGATATCTCACCACATTTAAAATATTTTTGCAGACTTTTAACTTTTTTATCTACTTTATAAATCTGAAACTGCGTGTATTGACAGAAGAAGGCAATTCAGTTACAAAAATTAACCGGATAACATTGCACATACACCCTGTGCTTTCTCAACGGCAACCAGCAGTATTTCTTGGAAAGCTGTGTAAAATTCCTCGACGTCTTCGAAGGGCGGTTAGTACCATCCAGTTAACAGCAGCTTAATGTTCTATCGCCCACCGGCTCACAACGCGAGCGGTACGGCAAATGTAGAACAAAGGCAATACCCGAGGTTGTGTGGCTGGCATTTGGTTGTGGCAGGCTCTCTGCGGTATTGCAGTCGCCTCCGTTTTTGGACATCCTCGCTTGGCGCCTTACCAACGTAAACCTACATGCACGCGAAGACAGCTGTGTGCGTGTCAGTTTATCTTATTATCGTCCTTAGTTAATAACATTCCTCCCCGTGTAGCCCGTTATACCACTTGTTTGCCGGCTAATCAGAAGCATGACCACTATGCACTCATAGCCGGTGGTCGGTCGTGTACTCCTGTCAGGGCCTGTTTCCTGTCGCTTATGCACTCTGACCAGCCAAATAGCACCCCCGTAAACTTTAACACCACAACTAACGCTTTCGGACCTGGGAGCCACAACGAAACGTAGCACACACTTTCTGCTCTCAGTTATCCGTCCAACTATGGTCAAGTACCGTGTCGTCAACGTGCAGCCCACGCTCCCCCCACCCATAGAAGTGATCCAATTGACGTCCTTAACTCGTTTGACCGATTCAGCACACATTCCTACAACCGGTCTCCCCACGACAACTTCAGTGGATTCATAAGACTATGTGCCACACTATTGAAAGGACGAGGGCACACAACACATCGTCACGTTCTCAGCCCTCGGTAAACAACAGTGACGACCTTAGAAGGTCCGGAAGATCATCACGCTAGTTCAGTTACGTTGACTCCCGTCTGGTATTGATTTCATCAACTTATGAGATGTGTGCATCAATACGTATGGTTGTCCTCTGGACACCACTTTATAAGAAGCCACTAAAAATGTTGAAGTTTCCAGTACTTGGGTAGGAAATTTTTGATGCTCCGACTGATTGTGCAGTAACGTTTGCAACTAATATCCCCGGACGTCTTCCCTACACCGAAAAAAACTCACAACAGGATACCTGTCGACCTTAACGCCACACACGTAAATGTGAGCCTTCCAGTAGACTCCCTCTCTCTTTCGGCAATGCAGTATGTTTCGGACTTTAAAAAAATTACTTAAGTAGAGTTGTGGTGTTGACTGTCGTGCAGTCATGGCAAGATGTCGGCTTTTGAACAGCTTCTTTCTGTAAAACATGGCTAACTTAAGAAGCATGCAGTTTTTCGCACTGATTTTAAATGCTCTTATAAATTCAAATATACTGTATGCATGCACAAAAATCTCCTTTCTTGTACTCGTCTAGCAGAAAATTACGCCTTCCTTAGATTTCATACTTGAAGGAAGGGTCTCTTTGGGTTTCAAAAAGTTCCTAATTATGAGACTTGGAGGTCGTGAGATGTTCAGGCATAATAGAGCGTATCCGTAAATTTATTCGTGTTGCTTATAAGGCACACTACGCGATTCACATCTATTGCAAGATATGAGGAAAACTATGTGACCTCTTTCTCATGGCGTACAGAAATTTTGGATTCTTCCTAGACAGAATGTGCACAGCATGTAGTTTGGAAACCTTTAATGCAAATGTAACGGCCGGTATTGTTCAATATTTTCCGGAAAATTTTTTTATCGGAAAATAGCCTTCCTTCAAGTATTTTATTGGAAAAGGCGTAATTTACCAGCAAACGAGTACAATAAAGGAGACTGTTACGCATGTTTTCTATGAAATATATTTGAATTCACAAAAGTATTGAAAAAATGCACTGCTTCAGAAATCATCACTTAGAGTATGCTTTTTGCAGGTATTCAGAATGCATTTCGCGCAAAAGCCGTCATCTTGAAGGGAATGCAATATCTTAAGATTAGTGTGCATGATAAGCAATATTAAAACCCTATTAAGTAATTTTTTAATTGGAAACAATTCAGAACTTCGATTGGCATTTCACGAGATAGGAAATGTACTGTAAACAGGCAGGCGCGTAAATTATTATCGCCAGTCTTCTACTTTCTCCACATCCGTCGCCCTAACAGGACTTCTAGCAAAGAAGTCAGATTGTGATACATTAACAGTCGTTTCCCTTCAGTTGCATTCAAAGGAGAACTGTGTTCAGCTGCCCTGCATACGTCCTTCCTTTCAATCAGAAACGGAATAGATAAAACACCGAGCGTATATCCTGATACGGATACGCCTACATAGTCTCAACAAAACCAGCCCGTGGAAAGTCCCGAGATTTACACATGGCATTGGGAGTTAGTGGCAGCAGTGGTCAGGCGACATCACTGGAAGATTAACGGTTCATGTACCGGCGAGTGAGGACTCGGATGCTACGACCAATATGTGCACGGGAGAAAAGGTTCGTAACCGATGTTCACGGGACAAGTATTTATCGGGTGGTGACAGTTGAGAGGTGCCCTTAAACCTTCGCAGTGCGAACGGAAATCGAATTTAGAATCGATACCGTTCCCCAGAGGCACGTATCGTCAGGTTAAACCCACAGACACGCTAGATATCGGGTTTAAGAACTTCCGAAACGGCAGCAACAGCAGAGATGCTTACGGAGTGAGAAAGGCGACCTCTGTTTTCACCACATGTTCTGCATCGGATCAGCATGTAAAACTCCAAAGTGAGCCGCCACCTACTATAATTGAGCCATCGACCGACACCTGCGCGGTCACATTGAGGATGGCGGGGTGAAAGCGACCTTGGAGGGACTGATGGCAGCCGCTAACATTCATATACTGAATACGATTAGTCTGTTACGGGCTCTTCTGTCACTGATTGGTCTCATGATTCTGACCACTTCGGAGATTAAAAAAACATTTAAAAGTCGAGTGAACAGTAATTTTATCAGGCTTAGGCAAAAAAATAAGCCATCAACATGATTGGAATTTTCGATTGGTTACACAGATACTTCAACGTCGGGACTCGAGCGTTTGCGCACAAAAACAAGGGTCTTGACAGTGAACGAAAGGGGCGGTTTCGTACTAATCTAATCTCATTGAGGCTGACTGGTGGTGGCTACATTGTGCGCGCACGTGTTGTCGGAGGTCGGCGCTGAGAGGGACAAGCGTCTAGGCCTTGCAGAGAGCGCGCGCCTCGGCAACAATCGCGTCAGCGTCGATGCGATAGAGGGCAAGCAGCTCAGCGGGCTTACCCGACCGCGGAACCTCGTTGATAGCGAGCATGCGCAGATTGCAGGAGACTCCAGCTTCACAAAGGGCTGCGGAAACGGCTTCACCGATGCCACCTATCGGGTAACGATAGGCAAAGAATTGTGCAATTAGGGCGACAATAAACGCAGTCTGTGGTAGTTGTGTTTAGCGTAATTTTCGTGAGTTCAATCCTTTTACCATGCCAGCAGAGGGGGTAGGCAGGATTACAAGTTGACTGCTACTAGCTAAGTTACCTTCTGGTGCGTGGTCCTCGACGGTGATGACACGTCCCTGAGTGTAGGCAACGGATTTGGAGATGAGAGTGCTATCTAAGGGCTTGATGGTAAATGGATCGATGATACGAAGATTTATGCCCTCTTTAGCAAGCTTTTCTGCAGCTTTGAAGGCCTCGTAGAGGGTAACACCCGCACCGACTACAGTCACATGGTCTTCGCCACCTGGAAGAGCAGTCTTGCAGAGCTGTAAATGGAAGAAGGCAGGGGGATTAAATCGATTGGATCGAAGGCAATAGCTCGACTGATGTATGTGTTATGAAAAAGTGGAGACAACTCAATCGAAAACACACAGATTGGACCGCCGCTACCATAGGCAGATGGTAGGATAGTGAGCGACACGAATAGAAAATTAAATTGAACACTAACCTTCGCCTGACCAATGGCAAACTGCTCGTTCTCGTCGTAGATGACGGGAGTTGCGGGTCGGCCGGTCCTAATAAAGCAGATGCCCTTATGATTAGCAGCCAACTCCACAGCTCGTTCACAGGAGACAGCGTCCGAAGGGTAGAAGACAGTAGAGCCGCGGACGGCGCGGAACATAGCCAAATCCTCCAGAGCCATTTGGCTGGGACCATCCTCGCCTAAATTCGCGCAAAATGGATGGGTTGCTCAACAGCATCAATGGTTTTCTATTGAGCTTACACTACGGCAAATTGATATTCTGACTGTTTTTAAATGAGAAATAACTACTCTCAAACAGACGCAGGAGTTCCACCGGTTTACACGTGGGATCGGAGGAATTAAATAGAAATCGTCAAGTCAGCTCAAAGCCAGACGAGTGAATAAATTGGAGTACATAGGCATATTTAGTTCTGTGGGTTGTCAAAATCGGCTGAGGCGCCGAAATAAATGAAATTGTCCGTGAATCCACGGCAATGTCTTTAATAGGAGGCTCAAGAGTTGGTTTCTGTGAAACCACGGGAGAATTTTTCGCATAGCCAGATTGCAAACACATGTTTAACAAACGAAACGTGGGCAACGGTAATCTTACCAATGCTTACTCCTGCGTGCGAGCCGCAGAAATTACAATCGGTCTGGGAGATAGCACCCATGCGAATTTGGTCGAAGGCACGAGTGAGAAAGGCGGCAAAAGTGCTAACAAATGGCACAGTTCGCTCACGAACCGCGCAGCCAATAGCCACACCGACCAAGTTCTGCTCTGCAATGAAACACTCGATGAACTGCTGAGGACGAGCATCACGCAGGTAGATGCTGAAAGTCGAGTTCTTAGTGTCGCCATCTAGACCGATGACGCGAGGATTGGCCTCTCCCAGACGCTGCAGAGCACGACCGTAGGCTTCGCGAGTAGCAACCTGCATAAAAACAAAACCCACTTTCATTCACAAAAATGAAAGCCATTTGAAAACACAAGAGGGTGCTGAGTATACTACGATGCACAAAAGGCACTTGGCTCGATTATTCCGCCAGACGTCGCGTCGACGAAGGACACGTCGCGAGATTCGGCAGCGCTTATTAAATGATGTCGATCTAACTTTATAGAATGCCGCAATTATCTCCCAGAAAAGAATAGATCAAAGATAGGAAATTTACAGTATAACGAAGTAAAAGTCCAGCACTTTGTACAGAATGTAGTCTAGGAACCGAAGTCGTACGGTAAATTATAGGCAGGACTGTATACTAAAATCTACGTGAGAAGGAAAAAGAGCACCCAAACTTCAGTTGTGCAAGGAGTTGCGCACGAATTCACCTTATCACCCTTCTTGTACGGTGGTGGATTGGGTAGCTTGGTCGAACCAATCAGGTGTGTTTCCTTGCAGTCAACCGTAGGCTCCTTTGGTCGCAACTTGTGCAGGGTTGATGGGGACATAAGCTTCTTCTCCAAGTGGGCCAAAACCTCGGCGGAACTGCTGCCTAAGGGTTTGCCATGCCAATTCTCCTTGTCGGAAATGCCGGGGAAGTCGTAGCCTTTTAATGTTTTGGCAATCAGGGCCACCGGTTTACCCGAGACAGTACGTGCCTCAGAGAAGGCATTCAAAAGAGCGTTCACGTCGTGTCCATTAACGACGATGGCATGCCACCTGAAAAGTAGATGGTATAACATTCATGAGTCAATAAACAACCACGAAAAATTTTCACTCTAGCCTCGTGTTTAGATAAGTATTTACTGAAAAAGTGATAAAAGTAACGCGGCGATCGTCTGAGCCTACCCAAAGGCCTCGACGCGTTTTCTGTACGTCTCCAAATCATGTTCCAAGCAAGTTGGTTGGCTCTGTCCGAGACGGTTAACGTCAAATATCGCAACCAAATTGTCCAATTGGTAATGCGAAGCCAGGGCTAAGGCCTCCCAGATACTGCCTTCCGCAGACTCCCCATCGCCAATCAGACAGTAAACACGGTAAGAGGCCTTGTCAATGTTCTTTCCAACGTAGGCCATACCAACCGCGTTACTGAGTCCTTGACCAAGAGAACCCGTGGCGACATCAACGAAGCTAAGTCGCTAGAAAAAAAAACAGAAATTAGAAACTTGGTTCAACATGTTAGAAAGAGGATGGATAAAAATAATATCAAGGTTGGGGAACACAAGTTAGTAATCAGCACAAATACTGCAGTGGTAAGTTATACCGGGGTTGGGTGACCCTCAAGATCAGACTCGATTTTCCTCAGGTTAAGCAGGTCAGATTCATGGAGTAGACCGGCCTCAACCCAAGCGGCATAAAGGATGGGTGCGGCGTGACCTTTGGATAAAACGAAACGATCGTTGGAGGGGTGACGCGGGGTGGTAGGAAATAACGCATTTCATCCAAAAACAGGACAGCCATTATTTCGGCCGCTGAAGCACACGACGTTGGGTGACTAAACAAAAAGCTTGAATCAAAAATTATTTTTACCCAGAGTTGGATGCATTTGTTGACTTGATGCTGTTAATGCGCAGCCTGGTGGCAGCATCCTGAAGTAGCGCAACCTTTTCGTCCATATTCTGGAATTATGATCCCTGAAAAAAAATTATTCAAAATTTAAATCGAAGGTTTCTTTTAACTGATGCTATAGCTTAATGCATGCATTCTTAATCCTTTACTCACAGCGCTCCGATATGATCTATAAGGTCTAAATTTTTGCGGATTCAGTCAAGGCAAAATGGCACTAAAAGAAGCCATTAGAAACTCACGATAGGACGTTTTCTGCACAAAATGGCACAACTGATCGAAGCAGAGCATCGGTGCAAGTTGATATGGCATAAGATATTAACTGCACTTATACTGACATTAATACCAGTTTCTAGGGCAAACCACATTACAAAATAAATCGTATCAGATGGCTTGATTCAGGTCAATTCTTAAACCAGGGACAGACACCTAACCTTGTCTAACAAAGGTGTATGTTTTCTTTAATTCACTAGCCAGAAACCAAGTTTGTTCTACGGGCATTGGATATATCCAATATATAACTATATAATTAGACTCCTAAACCAGAACAGTATGATACCGTCAGCGACACATCGACATGAAGCAAGTTTCATTATCAATGCTAATGGAAACGTCCTTATACGGAGCTTAGCTGAGAATTACCGTTGAAAACACTGTAGACACCAGACACACTCGCACGACGAACCACCGCAAGAAGGAGGAGTTTAGAGTGACATCAACCTTTAAAAATGGAATTGGGATATTAAAACAAATTGCATTACATCTTGTTTGTTCTAAGGATGGCAACTTGATAACTTCGATAGAGATAGTTTGCTGCTTAGCGATCAAGCCATTCAGTAAGAATTTCAAATTACAAGTGTTATATGCCAATTTTCCTTAATGCTCTCTCTCTCTCTCTCTCTCTCTCTCTCTCTCTCTCTCTCTCTCTCTCTCTCTCTCTCTCTCTCTCTCTCTCTCTCTCTCTCTCTCTCTCTCTCTCTCTCTCTCTCTCTCTCTCTCTCTCTCTCTCTCTCTCGTTACGCAATCTTTATCATACTTTAGAGAGAGAGAGATAAAGAGAGAAAGAAATACGCTTTTTTGAAACTCATTCAAACTTTTCATCAAAAAGGCTACGATTCACTAAGAGAATAAGATAAGTTAACAGATTATGCAAGAATAAAAATTTTAAAAGAAGCACCTAAGGGGGAGACAGTTTGGAGCTCATTTTTTTATTTCAATCTCTTCACAGGTAAGGTAACGGGCTAGAAATTGCAAAACAGAGCGATGATATTCCGATGTATGGCAATAGATATGACGAAATCCTCGGTGCTTAGGTCGGGAAAACTTCACGGCAATGAGTTTAGAGTGGAGAGGATGGGTAACATTAGCAAAACTTCACTCAGCAAATTGTTGAATTTTATTGTATCTACTAAAACAGTATAAGAAACACTGGTAGTATAAGAGACCATTTGGAGGATACATTTTCAATTCAGAGTATCATTTTTTAAGCAAAACTGAAAAATCACGGTAGAAAAATAGAGGAGGATGAGAAAAATACGTGCATCTATAAATCGCTAGGTAATAAATTTAGGTGTGTGATAAGAATGCAAACGACGGATGTAATAAAGAATTTTCGAAGTTAAGTAAAAAGAGTATCAATGTGTAGGGTGAATAAAAGATGGTCTGTCAGAGTAACATCAAGCTACGGGAAGAGGATACCTAATTGGGAAGGACGACTGCGGATTCAGGATAGGGGATGGCGCAGGCAAAAAACTCACTGGTCAGATTTCTCATGGTTAAGTTTAAGACCATTCTCTGATGACAATGCTGAGATATGGTCCATGTCATCCTTCAGAGACTGGGGATGTGTCTGATTTTTAAGAGGATGGCCAACAACCAGATCGTTGGCATATTTTGTACACAGGCAGTAATTTGATTATCTCAAATAGTCATTATGGAGAGAGACGGGGTGAGGGGATAGGCTGGCATCTTGAAGAACACCACAGTTGTTGGTACGTACCGTAGATTTCCGACTGACGGATTGTATGAATTGAGGACCAGAAGTAAAATAGTCTTGGTGCCCACAGACAGCCCAGCTGGGAGAGCTACACGTAAATAATAACAATAATAATAAATTGTATATTTAAGGCCCATAGGGCCCCATCATTAAAAACTTAGTACCGTGGTTTAAATAAATACAAATTGGATAAATGCTGCACTATGTGAGCATCCATATGAACAGCAGAAATGAGTAGTATGGTAAACATATCCGATTCAAAACGATTTGCCATTTTTAAAACAAAAGTCAACCATTTTTGGCATATATGGTGAACTGGAAAAGAAGCAGTAAAAAAAACTCCTAGGGTTAAATCGGAGGCGGAGTTCGGCGAGCCACCAATTTTAAAAAAAATTGGAGAAAATACTGCTTCACTAAAAAATTAATAGCTAAATTCAATGGGATAGTATTGTGATGTTGCTGACAACGCATGAGGTTTCGGAACGCTCCTTGTCGGGTGAGAGATAATATAGCAGTCAGAGCTACTGTTTATAAACACCAGTGGAGGTGAGAGAGGACGAACTCATCGTAGACAACATGGTCGAAACGAAGAGGGGACAGTAGAGGTCACGAGATCATCATCCAGATGCGACCTTGCTGACTGCATAGTCCATCACCAAAGAGGCGAAACCATTAGAACCCGCCTCGATCATCAACAGAACCTGGAGACTATCGTCAGGGTTGCAAATTCGGAGGAAAGTATCAAGGTTATCAAGAGTTGGCAATGCTAGTTTAAAAGGAGGGAAAGAAAAGGTGAATGCAAAGATTGACTGCAAAGGATGATGGAAATATAATTAGAGACCAATATAATATCAAGGGAGCTGCCTTAAATACCAGGAGGACCCTTTTCAAAATCCAAAAGTTGCGAGTTTGGGAAGGAAACAGACAATAAGGACTTTATATATTCCGAAGTTAAATGTTTGCGTAATTTGGTATCGAAAATAGCTAATGTAGACGACAACCTAATTTGCAATGGAAGATTATTCCATATAAAAGCATATTTGGAGGCAAAAAACTGAGACCGGTTAGTTGTGGAGCTAAGGGGTGGTGAAATGATCATGGAGGAATTACGAGTGGCATAGGGTCGATCTACCGGAGTGAGAGCGTTAATTCGTGGGAGATTTGGGCTAGAGTTAACGCGAAACAGGAAGCAGAGACCGGCTTCGAGTCTTCTAACCCACAGAAATTTAATGTTTGCTAACTGGCATCTATCCGTATAAGAGATACAGGATCCAGGAAGAGAAAATAGTCTTCGACTAAAAACCCTCTGAACTTTTTTCAATCTAACTGCGGTCAGAGGCGTTCATCAGCCCAAAGAGGGGACAGCAGTATTCTAGGATAGGAAGAACAAACATGCGGTATAGGTTTAACTTTATTTCCGGAAGGAAGAAATTATGTGATATAAAACCACATATCTGTGCAGCCTTTGCAGAAATTCGATCTGCATGAGGCGATAATACTAGCTTATTCGTGTAACTTAGACCGAAGTCTTTTATGGTTGATCGTTCTAAAAGTGTACTATTTTGAAATACTAGGGGTTCAGGAAGCTAAGCGGGGCCAAAAACACATGAAACTGCTCTTGGATGGAGAAAATTCCATCTGCCAAGTACAGCTCCAACGTGAGAGCATAAGTAGATCAGTGTTGATTTTATCAACGCAACTATTAGCAGTGTCTTTAGAAAATGAATAAATGCACTTGAGATCGTCAGCGTAACCGAAATTTTGTGAATTTGTGAGTAAAGTTTAAATTTCGTTTATGTACAGAATGAAGAGAAGGGGACCTAGAACCGTGCCTTGAAAAACGCCACTCGTGATCGGCTGAGGCCTCGAATAGCTATTACCTACTAAGACCTTCTGGCTGCGGTTAGACAAGTAGGAACCAATGAAGTCAAGGAGAGGAGGCCGGATGCCGATGGCTTTCAGTTTCACCAGAAGACGTCTGTGCGGTACTTTGTCAAAGGCTTTGCTCAGGTCAAAGTAGATCACAACTACTGACTGCTGCTCATTACGAAGGGAAGTGACGAGGTTAAGAAAAGCTAAGTGACACACTTTGCATGATCTCCCAGGTAGAAAACCATATTGCAAGTCGCTTAAGAGCTTATTTTCTAGGCAAAAGTCAAGAATTTGATTAAAAATAATTTTTTTCAAGAAGTTTTGCTAGAGCCGGGGTTTTGTCAAGGAGGAGATGGCGTGGTATGGTTAAGAAGGCAGAATAGTAGTCAAGAAATACACATGCGAACGCACGGCAGCCCTTATCTAAATATCTTAGAGCCCAATGAACCACAATGGTAACGGCATCTAGGTTACTATGCATGGCCTTGTATGCAACTTTTAATGGTTTAGATAAATTGGACTAAAATGACATAGTTATATTTAGGACAACGTTCTCAGTAAGCTTCCGTAAAGCGAAAGAACTGGCGCTTGGATGAAAATACTAAGGACCAAAATTAGGGAATTTTTAGGGATATTAGGGATTCTTACTGTACGCCTATCGTCAGAAATCTTAGACTCCATAAAGGACATGTTAATAAGGTATGTCGAAACAGGGACTATCTTAGAGCATCGAGGTTCTAGAATAAATGGTTAGACACCCTGCGGTCCGGCAGCTGTTGAACCACGGACCTTTTTCAGATGTTTTTCCACTGTTGCCTCTGACACAGGAGAAAAGACAATGTGTTGTATCAAAATATTGTTTGAGGGGAATCGGAATCCGTGGGAATATGGATTTAAATTATCATTTAAAGAGTCAGAAATCAGCATCAGTATGTACCATTTGGGTGCAAAGGCCAGTGAGACGCTTAAGATTCATCCTGAATTTAGCAGAGGAAAGAGGAAAAGAAGGTTTGGACGGAGAGGCAAAAAGCTGACTTACAAACAGATCATTTAATATGGAGCTCCCCTTTTTGTTAGTACGTTAACGTCGTTTAGACTGCCATATAGCCCTTTTTTGTAGAGAAGTTCATTTTTGCGTCTCAAAATGTTAAGATAGGGTGCAGAAATTCTATCAGGCATACCCATAAAGGTATCAAAAGGCCAAAAAATATTTAACATTTCTTTTAAAAATGTTGTCAGGTTGTTGTCTGATCTTTCGTGTTTTCGCATCAATGATTTATTCAAAAATATACCTTTACCTCAGAAAGATTGGTTTTTTGACATAAGGCAGCTTAAAAAATTTTTTCTGCCGTACGCGTTATTGAATAAGTGCACTTTCCCCTTTACCCGAGTGTAGAAGCACAATATTTAGACAAGATTTAGATGTAGGCAAGGCGCTGCATCCAAAACAGCAGATTTAATTCCTCGCATGGAAACTCCTTAACCGCGGAGTAAATGCAGCTGAGCTCTCTGGCAACTCAACCGGTCGTACTATTTACATCTACAACAGCAAGAGAGATATACGATTCTTAGTCAACACTGGTTCTCAAATCAGTTTCATTCCTCGTACCCCCGTCGACCGACGTTGCCCAAACCATGGTCGTTATCCCCGGGCCGTAAACTCTTCTCCTATAGCAAATTTGTGATCCTAATGCCGATCCCTTGACATAGGTCTCAGGTGACACTTCCCGTGGATCTTTTTAGTGGCTGATTTTCCTACCGCTCTCTTTGGGGTGACCTTCTAGCCGCTTTTGACATTTTACAGACTGTAGACAACTTTGCCTTCATTACCGCACCACTGCCCTTCCTGTCAATGGCTTTCAACCATCCCCACTTCCAACCGTCTCTCTATCCTTGACCCCAACCCCAACGGTCCAATTCCGTAAACCTTTAGCCAAATATTCTAGTCTTACTAAGCCCCACTATTCTGATTCCTCATTGCCCCATCATAGACTTCATCACATGAAAACGATTGGACCTCCCGTATTCTCTCGCCCCGCCCTATTACTTTTACCAGTCTTGCGGCTGCCAAAGCCGGATTTGACCACATGTTTCTGTATCTATGTTAAGCAAGCACTGGTATTTTTGCCCTTAGACCATCCACAATTTACAGTGGTTGAAAAGAGTTGTTGGCTTCGAATTACCTTGAAAAATAAGTACTCTTACTTGTTGGTTGGGTCTATCGCCCACCCAATGCCAGTGAGGATTACGATCTTTGCCTCTCACAAGCAATTCATACTGCGACTGGCTTAAATACGAAGTATTACTTGATTGCGGGATATTTCAATCTTCCTGAAGTTCAATGGTTTCCACCTTCCGGTCTATTAAGTTCGACGATTTACTCAAGGCCGTAGATATCAGCATGTGAAATCATGTTGTTGACTTCTCTACCCGAGGATCAAGCATAGTTGATCTAATCTTCTGCAGAGGTTGCCTGACTTTGAAAGTGTCATCTTTACGCCTACTTGGGAGTTTAGATCATACCATCTTTGTTTCTGCACTACAATTAGAAAGTGATGAAAATTTTTCCAAAAAATATAGCTTTTACTTTGATTGCCGATCAACCCTTTCGACAATTATTTAAACATCTTTATTCCCCAGGTCCCCCAGGAACCATGATGTCTCCTTATACCACCAGTCATTCTTACGATGGAGTCATTCGGACGTACACATTTGGACGTACACAGTCTAAACTGCTCCCATTTTGTTGGATACTTACCATCATCAGAATTCAAGTCTGAATCCTAAGATGCTGAGGCCTCAAGTTCACTGATGCCTTTTTGTCAGATTTTTCATGCATCTTAGTGATCAAGAACGAACCATATTGACGTTTCATTATCTAATTCTGAAATGCTACTGCAGTATTTGCATACTCTATCCCCTTATATTTTTTAATAAGCAGTTTTTTCTCCCTCTATATGAAAATGGAGGCCTATTGAACTCTGCCTCTATTTGAAAAATAGAAGATTTTTCACTGCCTATTTTCTAGATCACAATTTCAAAACATCGCCAACTATTGCCCTAACAGGAAACGATATGCCTACATAAGTAAATATTTGTACATTAAATCTGCACACATGGTCATAATTTTATTTGGGTACTAATTTTTTTCGACTGTGCCTTCCCGGCGCTTACCAAACATAAAATTCTGATTCTAATGACTGGTGTTATTTCTATCTATTTTACAATCTTAATACCTGTATCAATATGCTGTATGAAGTTTTTGATCAACTTATTGCTCGTTTTATTCCCCGCCAGCAATTGATTAATATCATGGATGAGGTTTATCTCCCTTCATATTTTCATCGTAGGTTGCGTAAAATTTCTCGTCAATTCCATCTAAAAAATGACATTTCCGTCCTGTCTTTGATTTGACTTAGTTTTGAGCAGGCTAAAAGGCTGTCCGAAGAAAAGCGGCTAGTCGATTATGTCAAATTTGTTGAAAATCGTTCGTTGAATCTCACGAAACCTTTTTTCACATGCTAAGAAACCATGGAAAAACGTGACATCGTACCCTTCGAAATGCCCTTGGAAATCCAATAGTTGACGACAAATTGATGCCTGATAGCTTCTTATTTTCTTGTCCGAATATTTAACGAAAATTCGAGCGCTCCCCTTCGGACCATCCGGGGTTGGACCAGTGCCGTCCTAGAAACCATGACTTTTACCCTCTATGACGTAACCGTAGCCGTTCTCCTTTTTCGTCAATCTTATATTCATGGACCAGACGGCGTACCGGTCAGTATTAGAAAGGTGGAAATTAATGATATTTTCCCATTTCTTTTGTGTAAGATACTTACTCTAGCTCTGGAAAGTGAAACCTTTCGCAGTGTGCGGAAGGAATCCCACATTCTACCTATCCCCAAACATGGCCAATATACGTCATTTGACAACTTTCTGCCAACCATCACACTATCCACAGCTTCGAAAATCTTGGAGACCATGATCAAAAATAAGATGATTTATCACTTAACCGAGAATACCCTACTGAGTGCGACAAAGCATGGGTTCCTGAAAACAAGGTCTTGTGACACCTGTGAGCTCTCTTTATTTTATCATGTTCTACAGTCTAGTGACAATGGTTTTTGCACTCTGCATAGCCTTTTTCGATTTCACAAAGGTTTTTGACCCTGTTGACCATGCTCTCCTTCTCTTGAAACTTTCTTTGTTCGGTATATGTGGTAAACCTCTGAAATTTATATTTTCTTACCTGGGTGCTCACACACAATATGTTAAGATCTCTTATGTTTTTTCCAACCCCGCACGTGTGAGGAGTGGAGTTATTCAGGGTAGTGTACTTGGCCCTCTCTTATTTTGTCTTTTTGTCAATGATGTACCAGGTTTATTTCAGAATGGTAGGCCCTTTATGCTTGATGATGGTTTAAATGTTGCCCATCGAGACAAGCTGGCAGATCACAATATCTTACTCTAAATCTTAAAAAATGATATTGAGGCCTTTGCCCGATGGTACTGCCCATGGCAATTTCCCTTTCTTGGCACAAATGCCAGGTTTTGGTTGTTGGTGACGATCATCAGCCTCAACTTAGCATAGAAAGTCACGACATAAATGTGCTTGCAGTTGTTACAGCTCTGGGTATATCATATGCAAAGGATCTAAATATTTCAGTGAATTGTGCCCTGCTTTTCTCCAAAGCCCGCAAAACTACCGGTTTTATCCTCCAAAATTTTAAAACTATTGATATTAGACTCTGTCTTCATAAAATGTACAGTTAACCTAGCCTGGATTACTGCTCGTTTCTATTTAGTCTTCTGCGCGCTAGTGAATGAAAAAAATAGAACCTGTCAAGCACTTCTTTATGAAAAGACTTTTAGGGTCTGAGCACTGTAATGTGACGTATTATGAACGCTCCGGGCCTGTAAACATTGATCGCTTATGGTTTCGCCGATTATAGAAGGGACTCATTTTACTGTTTAAGCTTTTGACTAATCGTAAATTTAATCCTCCTACCCCTGTGAGGCAGCTTGACCCGTCTTGGCGCAGCAGTCATCGAAATGTCTTTTTATTTCGTCCATTAGTTCGCACAGTTGCGTATCTTCGGTTTATTCGGTAAACGTCATAGCAATATAGAATAAACTACCCAACAATATAAAAATCATACAAACTCATTCTTTGTTTAAGGGAACTATTGCTAGTTTTTTTGCATTCAGAACAGCTTCCGAGAATTCTGGGTGCCAAAACGGAAGAATCTGTTTGCCGGTTCGATGGAGTGCGTGGCATCTGAGCCAGATCCCAGGTCTTATCTTGAGAGCTATGACACCGTCTCTGCAGCCTGCACCCGATGACTTCTTCGGCAGACAGGGAGCAACCGTCCACGGATGCACACTTGCCTGGAGCAGAATCCCGGATCCTAAAAAAAGACAGAGAGGCTGCAAACCAAGTGTACTTGTGTTCGCGATTCCCCGAGCTGAACTTCTATCATCCCACAGGCAGCAGTTTTTTTTCTCCGGAATAACATAAAGATACGAAGAACGCTAATATGGATATATATTCAGGAGATTATTATTCACTACCACCTCGATCCCCTCTGCATATTTCGTCTGATAAAACTTGTAAACTGGCATTATTTTCCTCATCTTTTCCCAGTAGCTTTCCCCATGACTCGGAGAAAGGACCATCGGGAATTTGAGTAACCCTCTTGAAACTATATTTACGCTACCTGGAGACGCCCATGAACTATAATGTCTCCTTATATCACCCGTCCTCCAAACGATGACGTCATTCGGACGTACAAATTCGGTGGTCAACACAGTCTTAAATGCTACGGTTTCTTTGGATACTAACCATCATCAGAATTCAATTCTGGATCCTATGATGCTGAGGACTTAAGTTCATTGACGCATTTCCGTGAGATTCTGTTTCATACGCCTAAGTGATCAAGAACGAATCACCTCGACGTTTCATTATCTCATTCTGAAATGCTACTGCAGTATTACCCTATTCTACCACCTGACTATTTTTTCCTAGGCGGTTTTTTTCTCCTACCTTCTATTCGAAAAATGAAGGCCTATTGAACTCTGCCTCCATTTTTCATGGTAGGAGTTTTTTCACTGCCTATTTTTCTAGTTCACCATTAATTTTAAAACATTGCTAACTGTTGACATAGCAGGACAATTTATGAATTTGTACATTTTATCTGCACACATTGTCATAACTTTATTTCGTTACTAATGTTTGCTTAGACAGTACCTTCCCGGTGCTAACCAAATATAAATTCTAAATTCTAAAAAATTAAATACACTTATTATTATTAGTATTATTAAAATTTCCTACATAAAATCACCCGACTTGGATGCTTTCAGAGTTTGCATTTCAATTGTCATTCTTTACTGGCCAACACATTTATTTCATTCACTTTTCATTTAGGAGTGGAGATCCGAGTAAACGGTGGATGGAATGCCGGATCCGTCAGCACAGGACTTAAGATCTGGAAACATAAAAAGCGATGGTTTTTGTATACTTACGCTTTTCACATTTTTAAAACAAAATATATTTTACTCAGTCTTTTAAGTGTCACCTTACCTTTGTTAAATATTGTAGCAGAATGTAATGAGGCTCACTTTTCCATCGGTTATCTAGTAGGGGGTCTAACAAAGGAGTAAGGGGTTCCACTGCGCGGTTGAAAAATGAGGTATGCATTTTCCGATCCGATTCGAGTCCAAATAAGTGGTCAAGGTTGGATACAATTCGCGTCCGAATTGTTATCAGGGAGGGTTCAAAGGCTAAAGGTAAGCAGTTATCATCGTATTTGTTTATAACCTTCAGTTACTTATGCAATCATGTAAACATTGCATTAACCTATCCTGTTATACCTTCTTCTTTTAGAACTTGACGGTGGTCCAGGAATGTCGAGGTCAACCGACTGAAATCGGCCAAAACATTACGTGCTTCCATTTTTAAAAGAGAAATACAAATTTTTACCACTCCCATAACCTTCTACATAATCTAATTACACTTGCAACTAACACCTTCCGGTATTATTAAGGGGTAATATGCAACGGGATCAAAAAGGAAGTGCCCCGTGCCAACAAAATTTAGAGCACGAAGTTCATTTCGATCTCGAAAAAGTGGACAAAATTGCCCTCGATTCTTGCTTGAAAATTCGTTATATCGAGCTCGATTCTGCCCGATTCACGCTCGACTCGTTAGTGCTATTGATACGATTCGGACTCGATTCGGATCCCACCGTATGAATATTCGGGTACGAATCGTATCTGACCTTGACCACCTAATTCGTACTCGAATCGGTTCCGAAAATTCCTATCTCATTTTCAACTGCACAACGGAATCCCTTACTCCTTTAGTAGACGCCCCTACCAGGTAAACGGTTGAAAATTGATCTCCATTACATTCTTCTACAATAGGTAACAATGAAACTATGACGCTTGAAAAACTGAGTAATCAAGTAAAATATATTTTGTTAAAAAATGTGAAAAACGTAAGTGTACAAAAATAATTGTTATTTATGCCTCGAGATCTTCAGTTCCCTGCTGACGGACCCAACATTCTATCAGTCATTTCATCGGGTCTCTACTCAGAAATGATAAGGGTATGAAATAAGTGTGTTGGTGAGTAAACAATGACCAGTGAAATGCAAATTATGAAAGCATCAAAATCGGGTGATTTTGATGAAGGCAATTTTTGAAGACAATGTTGATCAGTAAAATTGACTAACCTTCAGCACTATTCTCATGGGCTGCCTTTATGCCCCTTTTGTGCAGTCGATCATAGGCTTTCTTAAGGGCATTTTTGAAGGCTCGTTCTAGCTGCAATTTATCAGCTTTCAAGTGAAGTATTCCACGGATGGAACACCTCTGTGAAACACATGATTAAGTAATTAATGAGACACTTCTTACCCAAAATAACTGCATATAAAGGGAAAGAGAAGATGGTCTTCTTCTCATGGTGTCGACCGCAGAAAGTTAGGCGGTGGGTTACTTGGTCGGTGAAAAAGGCTGTTAATACGCGATCAGAAACAAACTAAAATTCTAGGATCAACACGTGTTGATCATGGAATTGGTGTAATCAGATCTCTATAGGTTAAATGGAGTTTGGTTTATATTTTTTCAGTAATTATTTTTCAGTGTCAGACAACTCAACTTTTGGCTATGATAAGAAAAAGGGGAATTTAATATTGTGGAAAGTTTGTTAATGAAATTATTTTTAGTGTCTGGTAAGTTAACTGATGGCTTTGATAACAAGGGAACCGATTAAAAATATATGATTATGGTATGGACCACTGTCAAATATATATGTATTTATTGTGTTTATAGCATATATATGCGTATTTTTCGTTTCAGAAGCCGAGGTTTTCAGTGGTTAGCGGCATCAGATCCCTTTCGGTCCAAATTATTTCTCAAAGAACTATTTATTATAATTCAAGAAAAATAATTTTGGTTTTTTTTAAAATTCAGCTAGGCTATGACTTTTTCTAATACAAATAGGGAGGGCATTCC
>WEDG01002603.1:0-17763 GCA_017591395.1 Schistocephalus solidus | reverse complement strand
CCAAAGCTGTATTTTACGTTCGGAATCATAAACCACGCCAGATGGGTGCTCTCCGCTTTGATAAAGACTCACTTGTAACGTTTGCCTAATGCTCTCTCTAGAGCCCATCCAGAAGATGTTAACTGGTTAGTGACGTAGACCGAATCATATTCCCAACAAAGAAAAGAGACTGGGATTGGCACGTCTGACTTATAAGCCACCATCGTCCATCCATAAAAAACCCCAGGTTTGCATTGCACGAGGCTTGAACTCACAACCTTTTTTCTTTGAATTTTAACGCTCTATCTAATGCCCCAAGCTCACGATGATTTTACCATTTCGATTAGGTATATAAACCACGTCAGATGGGGACTCTTCGATTTGTTAGATGACTCACTTGTCCCGTTTAGTCTATGGCCATCCAGCAGCCGTTAACTGGGTAGTGACATAGACAGAATCGTATTCCCAACAAAGAAAAAAGAGACTCGGATGAACACGTTTGGATTATAAGCCATTAACAACCACGGGTTTGCAGTGCACGAAGCTCAAACTCGAACGTTTTTGTTTGAAGTGCAACCCTCTACGATATGCCTCATCAGCACGATGGCATAAACTTTTCGATTTGGTAAATAAGCCATGACAGATGGGTGCACTCCAACGTGCTAGAAGACTCTCTTGTCTCTTTGTGCCTAGGCATCTATCTCGAGCCTATCCAGCAGCCCTAACCTGGCAAGTGACATAGACAGAAACGTATTGCCAACAAACAAAAGAAACTGGGATTGGCCCTTCGGGTTTATATGCCATCATCAATCAGTCATAAACAATTCCAGGTTTGCATTGCACGAGACTCGAACTCGAACGTTTTTGTTTGAAGTGCAACCCTCTACCTACAAACCCACGCGCATGATGAGTTTACCTCTTCGATTGGGTGTGAAAGCCATATCACTTGGGCACTCTTTACCATGATAGACTAATCAATTGTCTTGCTGTGCCTTGGGGTTTTCTCTCGAGCACATCCAGCAGCCGTAAACTGGCTAGTGACAAAGACAGAATCGTTTTGATGAAAAAGAAAATTGAGACTGTGTTGGGAACTTCTGGATTATAAGCCATCATCAGCCAGCCATAAACAACCACATATTTACATTGTACGAGGCTCGAACTTGGAACATTTTTGATCAAAGTGTAACGCTCTACCTTATGCCACACGTGCAGGGTTACTTTACCTTTTCGATTGGGTATATAAACCACGTCAGATGACTACTCTCCGATGTGTTAGACGACACACTTGTCCTGTTGTGTCTTTGGATGCTCCCTCGAGCCCACCCAGCAGCTGTTAACTGGGAAGTGAATAAGATGGAATCGTACTGACGACAAAGAAAAGGGAGACTGTGATGGGAATTTCGCTTGTTTATTAGGCATAATTAGCCAGCCATCAACAATTCCAGGTTTACGTTTCACGAGGCTTGATTTAACAATAATTTTAATCGATGCGGAATAATATGCCAAATTTACACAAGCACAATGACTTTCCCGTTACAACTGGGTATATAAACCATGACAGATGGGCGCTCTCCGACGTATTAGACGACTCACTTTTGCAGTTGTGCCTTGGGGCTCTCTCTAGAGCCAAGCCAGCAGCCGTAAACTAGCTAGTCACATAGAATCGTATTGCCGACAAAGAAAAGCGACTGGGATTGGCCCTTCTGTCTTAAACCCCATCATCATCCATCCATAAAACAAACCCAGGTTTGCATTGCACCAGGCTCGAACTCGCAACCTTTTTTCTTTGAAGTGCAACGCTCTACCTAATGCCCCACGTGAACGATGACTTGACCTCTTCCATTGGGTGTATAAGCCATGTCAGTTGGGCACTCTTTGACGTGTTAGACTAATCACTTGTCCCGTTGTGCCTTGAGGTTCTCTCTTGAGCACATCCAGCAGCCGTTAACTGGATATTGACATAGACAACATCGTATTCCAAACAAAGAAAAGAGACTGGGATTGACACATCTTGCTTATTAGCCATCATCAGCCAGCCATAAAATACCCCAGGTAAAGCGTTGCACGAGGCTTAAAATCGAAATATTTTTGATCGAATGCAACGCTCTACGTAATGCGACACGAGCATGATGACTTAACCTTTTCGAGTGGGTATATAAACCATGTAAGATGGACACTCTTCCATATGTTAGACGACTCACTGGTCTCGTTGTGCCTCGGGATCTCTCTAGAGCCAAACTAACAGCCGTAAGCTTGCAATTAAGATAGATAGAGTCGTATTCCCAGTAAAGAAAAGAGACTGGGATTGGCACTTCTTGTTTATAAGCCATCGTCATCCAGCCATATACAACCCCAGGTTTGCGTTTAACAAAGCTTAAACTTTAAACACTTTTGATTGCAGTGCAACGCTCTATCTTATGCCAAACGAACATTATGACATAACCTTTTAGATTGGGTTTATAATCCATGTTTGATGGGCGCTCTCAAATGTGTCAGATGACTCACTTGTCCCGTTGGGCCCTGGGCCACTTACAAGTGCTCATCCAACTAACTCAAACTGGCTAGTGACATGGAGAGAATCTTATTGACGACAAATAAAAGGGAGACTGTTTTGGGCACTTCTGGCTTATTAGCCATCATCATCCAGCCATAAACAACCCCAGGGTTTGCGTTTCACAAGCTCAAATTTGAAACATTTTGATTTAAGTGCAACGATCCACTAACTGTCGCACGGACATGATGATATTACCTTTTAAATTGGGTATATTAATCATGTCCGATGGGCTCTCCTCGATATGTTAGACGACTCACTTGTCCCGTTGTGACTTGTGGCTCTCTCTAGGGCCCATCAAGCTTCCGTCAACTGGCTAGTGACAGACAGAATCATTTTTCCACCAAAGTGAAGGAGACTTGTGTGGGCACTTCCGGCTTATGAGGCATCATCAGCCAGCCATATTCAAGCCCAGTGATTCGGTAAAACAAAGCTCGAACTCGTAACGTTTTCTGATCGAAGTGCAACGGACTACCTTAAGCCACACGAGCACAATGACTTTTCCTTTCCGATTGGTTATATAAGTTATGTCAGATGGGTGATCCCAGACGTGTTAGACGAGTCACTTGTCCCGTTGTGCTTCACACCTCTCTCTAGAGCCCAAAAATCAGCGGTAAATTAAAGTGACAGACGGAATCATTTTTCCAAAAAGAAATAGAGACTGCGATGCGCACTTCTATCTTATAAAGCGTAATCAGCCAGCTAAATACAAACTTAAGGGCTGCTTTGCCAACAAACAAAAGAGAAATTGATTTGCACTTTTGGCTTATTAGACATCATTAGCCAGCTATAACGAACCACAGCGTTGAAGTAAACGAGGATCCAACTCGCGACGAGTTATGTAGACGTCCTACGCTCTACCAACTGCAGGACGAGCACGATGACTTTCTCCTTTTAATTGGGTAAATACAACATGTCAGGTGGGCACTACTCGATTTGTTAGACAAATATCATCTCCCTTCGTGTCTTGGGGATCTCTCTAGAGCCAAAACAGCAGCCGTTACCTGGGTAGTGACAAAGACAGAATTGTATTGATGACAAAGAAATGGGAGACTGTGATGGGCACTTCTGGTCGCTCTTCGACGTGTTAAACAACTCAATTATCATGTTGTGCCTTGGGGCTCTCTCTAAAGCCAAACCAGCAGTCGTTAACTAGGTAGTGACATAAACAGGATCGTATTGATGACAAAGAACAGAGACTGAAATGGGCACTTCTGGCTTATAAGCCAGTCTTAGCCAGCCATTACCAACTCCAGTTTGCGGTGCAAGATGTTACAACACGCAACGATTTTGATATAAATGCAATGCACTAACTAATACCACACGAGCATGACGAATTTACCTTTTCGATTGGGTATACATACCATGTAAGATGGGCTCATTTTTTACGTGTTAGACGACTCACTTGTCCCGTTTTGCCTAGGGCTCACTATAGAGCCCATCCAGCAGCCGTAAGCTTGCTAGTGATATATATGGAATTGTACTCCCAACAACGAAAAGAGACTGGGATTGGCTCTTCCTGCTTATAAGCCATAATCAGCCAGCCATAAACAACCCCAGGTTTGCGTTTCACAAGGCTTAAACTCGAAACATTGTTGATTGCAGTGCAGCACTCTTCCTTATTCCACACGAACAGGATGAAAGTACCTTTTCGATTGGGTACATAAACCATATCAGATGGGCGCTCTCCGACATGTTAAACGACTCACTTGTCCCGTTGTGCGTTGGGCCACTCCCTAGTGCCCATACAACTACCTTTACCTGGCTAGTAACATACACAGAATCTTATTGATGACAAAGAAAAAGGGGAATGTGTTGGGCACTTCTGGCTTATTTACTCTCATCAGCCAGCCATAAGCAACCCCAGGTTTGCATTGCACGAGGCTAGCACTTGAAATGTTTTTGATAGACGTGTAATGTTCTACCTTATGCCCCACGAGCCCAATGACTTTTCCTTTTCGATTGGTTATATACGTTATGTCAGATGGGTGTTCTCAGACGTGTTAGACGAGTAACTTGTCCTGTTGTGCTTCACGCCTCTCTCTAGAGCCCAAAAGCAGCGGTAAATTAAAGTGACAGACGGAATCATTTTTTCCAAAAAGAATAGAGACTGTGATGCACACTTCTATTTTATTAGACATAATCAGTCAGCTAAATAAAACTTTAGGGCTGATTTGCCAACAAACTAAGAGAAATTGATTTGCACTTTTGGCTTATTAGACATCATTAGCCAGCCATAACGAACCACAGCGTTGCAGTAAACGAGGATCCAACTCGCGACGAGTTATGTAGACGTCCTACACTCTACCAACTGCAGGACGAGCACGATGACTTTCTCCGTTTTTGATTGGGTAAATACAACATGTCAGGTGGGCACTACTCGATTTGTTAGACAACTCTCTTCTCCCTTTGTTTTTGGGATATCTCTAGAGCCAAAGAAAGCAGTCGTTACCTGGGTAGTGACAAAGACAGAAGTGTATTGATGACAAAGAAACGGGAGACTGTGATGGGCACTTCTGGTCGCTCTTTGACGTGTTAAACAACTCAATTGTCATGTAGTGCCTTGGGGCTCTCTCTAAAGCCAAACCAGCAGTCGTTAACTGGGTAGTGACATAGACAGAATCGAATGGACAACAAAGAAGAGGGAGACTAAGAAAGGCACTTCTGGGTGCTCGCCGAGGTGCTAGACGACTCACTTGTCCCATTGCGCCTTGGGGCACTCTCTAGAGCACATCCAGCAGCCGTAAGCTTGCTAGAGATATAGATAGAATCGTATTCCCAACAAAGAAAAAAGACTGGGATTGGCACTTTCTGCTTATTAGCCATCATAAGCCAGCTATAAACAACCCCAGGTATGCGTTTCACAAGTCTTAAACTCGAAACATTGTTGATTGCAGTGCAGCACTCTTCCTTATTCCACACGAACAGGATGAAAGTACCTTTTCGATTGGGTACATAAACCATATCAGATGGGCGCTCTCCGACATGTTAAACGACTCACTTGTCCCGTTGTGCGTTGGGCCACTCCCTAGTGCCCATACAACTACCTTTACCTGGCTAGTAACATACACAGAATCTTATTGATGACAAAGAAAAAGGGGGAATGTGTTGGGCACTTCTGGCTTATTTACTCTCATCAGCCAGCCATAAGCAACCCCAGGTTTGCATTGCACGAGGCTCGCACTTATGTCAGTTGGGAGCTCTCCAAAAATGTTATGCGCTCACTTGTTCCGTTGTGTCTTACGGCTCTCTCGAACCCATCAAGCAGCCGTAAACTGGCTAGTGACAGACACAATCATATTGCTATCAAAAGGAGACTTGATAGGGCACTTTCGGCTTTATTAGGCATCATCAGCCAGCCATATCCAAGCCCAGCGATACGGCAAACGGCTTGAACTCGTGACGTTTCTGATCGAAAGTGCAACGCTCTACTTTATGCCACACGAGCAAAATGACTTTTACCTTTCGATTGGTTATATACGTTATGTCAGATGGGCGCACTCAGACGTGTTAGACTGCGCGCTTGTTCCATTGTGCCTTGGGGCTCTCTCTCGAGACAAACCAGCAGCCATAACCGGGGAAGTGACAAAGACAGAAGCTTATTAATGAATAAAAGAAAAAGAGAGTATAATAGGCACTTCTGGGTGCTCTCCGACGTGCTAAACGATTCACATGACATGTCTTTCCTTGGGGCTCTCTCTAGAGCCAAAACAGCAGACATTAACTTGGTAGTAACAAAGACAGAATCATATTGACGACAAAGAAGAGGGAGACTGTGACAGTCAATTCTGGGTGCTCTCCGACGTGCTAGACGACTCACTTGTCCTATTGTGCCTTGGGGCTCTCATTAGGGCCAAACCAACAGCCGTTACCTGGTTAGTGACATAGACAGAAGCGTATTGATGACAAAGAAGAGGGAGACTGTGACAGTCACTTCTGGGTTCTCTCCGACGTGCTAGACGACTCGCTTGACCCATCGTGCCTTGGGCCTCACGCTAGTGCCCATGCAACTACCTAGACTGACAAGTGATATAGAAAGAATTGTTTTGACGACAAAGAAAAGGGAGAATGTGTTGGGCACTTCTGGCTTATTAGCTCTCATCAGCCAGCCATAAGCAACCCCAGGTTTGCTTTGCACGAGGCTCGCACTTCAATTGTTTTTTGAGCAGATGTCCCGCTCGTGTCAATGCTCATGTCAGTTGGGGCTCTCCAAAATGTTATGCGACTCACTTGTTCCGTTGTGTCTTACGGCTCTCTCGAACCCATCAAGCAGCCGTAAACTGGCTAGTGACAGACACAATCATATTGCTATCAAAGAAAAGGAGACTTGGATAGGCACTTTCGGTTTATTAGGCATCATCAGCCAGCCATATCCAAGCCCAGCGATATGGTAAACGAGGCTTGAACTCGTGACGTTTCTGATCGAAGTGCAACGTTCTACTTTATGCCACACGAGCAAAATGACTTTTACCTTTCGATTGGTTATATACGTTATGTCAGATGGGCGCACTCAGACGTGTTAGACTGCGCGCTTGTTCCATTGTGCCTTGTGGCTCTCTCTAGAGACAAACCAGCAGCCATAACCGGGGAAGTGACAAAGACAGAAGCTTATTAATGAATAAAAGAAAAAGAGAGTATAATAGGCACTTCTGGGTGCTCTCCGACGTGCTAAACGATTCACATGACATGCCTTTCCTTGGGGCTCTCTCTAGAGCCAAAACAGCAGACATTAACTTGGTAGTAACAAAGACAGAATCATATTGACGACAAAGAAGAGGGAGACTGTGACAGTCAATTCTGGGTGCTCTCCGACGTGCTAGACGACTCACTTGTCCTATTGTGCCTTGGGGCTCTCATTAGGGCCAAACCAACAGCCGTTACCTGGTTAGTGACATAGACAGAAGCGTATTGATGACAAAGAAGAGGGAGACTGTGACAGTCACTTCTGGGTTCTCTCCGACGTGCTAGACGACTCGCTTGACCCATCGTGCCTTGGGCCTCACGCTAGTGCCCATGCAACTACCTAGACTGACAAGTGATATAGAAAGAATTGTTTTGACGACAAAGAAAAGGGAGAATGTGTTGGGCACTTCTGGCTTATTAGCTCTCATCAGCCAGCCATAAGCAACCCCAGGTTTGCTTTGCACGAGGCTCGCACTTCAATTGTTTTTTGAGCAGATGTCCCGCTCGTGTCAATGCTCATGTCAGTTGGGGCTCTCCAAAATGTTATGCGACTCACTTGTTCCGTTGTGTCTTACGGCTCTCTCGAACCCATCAAGCAGCCGTAAACTGGCTAGTGACAGACACAATCATATTGCTATCAAAGAAAAGGAGACTTGGATAGGCACTTTCGGCTTATTAGGCATCATCAGCTAGCCATATCCAAGCCCAGCGATACGGTAAACGAGGCTTGAACTCGTGACGTTTCTGATCGAAGTGCAACGCTCTACTTTATGCCACACGAGTATAATGTCTTTTACCTTTCGATTGGTTATATACGTTATGTCAGATGGGCGCTCTCAGACGTGTTAGACGACGCGCTTGTTCCATTGTGCCTTAGGACTCTCTCTAGAACCAAACCAGCAGCCATAACCAGGGAAGTGACAAAGACAGAAGCTTATTAATGACAAAGAAAAAGAGAGTATAATAGGCACTTCTGGGTGCTCTCCGACGTGCTACACGATTCACATGACATGCTTTTCCTTGGGGCTCTCTCTAGAGCCAAACCAGCAGACATTAACTGGGTAGTGACATAGACAGAATCGTATTAAAGACAAAGAAAAGAGAGACTGTGGTTGTCAGATCTGGGTGCTCTCCAAAGTGCTAGACGACTCACTTGTCCTATTGTGCCTTTGGCCACTCACTAGTGCCCATGCAGCTACCTTAAACTGGGTAGTGACATAGACAGAATCGTATTGATGACAAAGAAAAGGGAGAATGTGTTAAGCTCTTCTGGCTTATTAGCTCTCATCAGCCAGACATAAGCAACCCCAGGTTTGCATTGCACGAGGCTCGCACTTTAATTGTTTTTTTGAGCAGATGTCCCGCTCATGTCAACTCTACTGTCAGTTGGGGCTCTCCAAAATTTTATGCAACTCACTTTTCCCATTGTGTCTTACGGCTCTCTCGAACCCATCAAGCAGCCGTAAACTGGCTAGTGACAGACACAATCATATTGCTATCAAAGGAAAGGAGACTTGGAAAGGCACTTTCGGCTTATTAGGCACCATCACCCAGCCATATTCAAGCCCAGCGAAATGGTAAATGAGGCTCAAACTCGTGACGTTTCTGATCAAAGTGCAACGCTCTATTTTATGGCACACGAGGATAATGACATTTCCCTTTCGATTGGTTATATACGTTATGTCAGATGGGCGCTCTCAGACGTGTTAGACGACGCGCTTGTTCCATTGTGCCTTAGGACTCTCTCTAGAACCAAACCAGCAGCCATAACCAGGGAAGTGACAAAGACAGAAGCTTATTAATGACAAAGAAAAAGAGAGTATAATAGGCACTTCTGGGTGCTCTCCGACGTGCTAAACGATTCACATGACATGCCTTTCCTTGGGGCTCTCTCTAGAGCCAAAACAGCAGACATTAACTTGGTAGTAACAAAGACAGAATCATATTGACGACAAAGAAGAGGGAGACTGTGACAGTCAATTCTGGGTGCTCTCCGACGTGCTAGACGACTCACTTGTCCTATTGTGCCTTGGGGCTCTCATTAGGGCCAAACCAACAGCCGTTACCTGGTTAGTGACATAGACAGAAGCGTATTGATGACAAAGAAGAGGGAGACTGTGACAGTCACTTCTGGGTTCTCTCCGACGTGCTAGACGACTCGCTTGACCCATCGTGCCTTGGGCCTCACGCTAGTGCCCATGCAACTACCTAGACTGACAAGTGATATAGAAAGAATTGTTTTGACGACAAAGAAAAGGGAGAATGTGTTGGGCACTTCTGGCTTATTAGCTCTCATCAGCCAGCCATAAGCAACCCCAGGTTTGCTTTGCACGAGGCTCGCACTTCAATTGTTTTTTGAGCAGATGTCCCGCTCGTGTCAATGCTCATGTCAGTTGGGGCTCTCCAAAATGTTATGCGACTCACTTGTTCCGTTGTGTCTTACGGCTCTCTCGAACCCATCAAGCAGCCGTAAACTGGCTAGTGACAGACACAATCATATTGCTATCAAAGGAAAGGAGACTTGGATAGGCACTTTCGGCTTATTAGGCATCATCAGCTAGCCATATCCAAGCCCAGCGATACGGTAAACGAGGCTTGAACTCGTGACGTTTCTGATCGAAGTGCAACGCTCTACTTTATGCCACACGAGTATAATGTCTTTTACCTTTCGATTGGTTATATACGTTATGTCAGATGGGCGCTCTCAGACGTGTTAGAAGACTCACTTGTCCCATTGTGCCTTGGCCCCCTCTCTAGGGCCAAACCAACAGCCGTTACCTGGGTAGTGACATAGACAGTAGCGTATTGATGACAAAGAAGAGGGAGACGGTGACAGTCACTTCTGGGTTCTCTCCGACGTGCTAGACGATTCACATGTCAAGTTGTTCCTTGAGCTCTCTCTAGAACCAAACCAGCAGCCGTTAACTGGGAAGTGACATAGACAGAATTGTATTGACGACAAAGAAGAGGGAGACTGTGATAGTCAGTTCTGGGTTCTCTTAGACGTGCTAGACGACTCACTTGTCCTACTGTGCCTTGGGGCTCTCATAAGGGCCAGACCAACAGCCGTTACCTGGGTAGTGACATAGACAGATGCGTATTGACGACAAAGACAAGAAGGACTTCTGGGTGCTCTCTGGCATGTTAAACAACTCAAATGTCATGTTTTGCCTTGGGGCTATCTCTAGAGCCAAACCAGCAGCCGTTAACTGGGTAGTAACATAGACAGAATTGTATTGACGAAAAATAAGAGGGAGACTTTGATAGTCAGTTCTACGTGCTCTTCGACGTGCTAGACGACTCACTTGTCCTATTGTGCCTTGAGGCTCTCATTAGGGCCAGACCAACAGCCGTTACCTGGGTAGTAACATAGACAGAAGCGTATTGACAACAAAGAAAAGGGAGACTTCTGGGCGTTCTCTGACGGTTCAAACAACTCAATTGTTATGTTGAGCCTTGGGACTATCTCTAGTGCCAAACCAGCAGCAGGTACCTGGGAAGTGACATAGACAAAATCCTTTTAACGACAAACAAGAGGGAGACTGTGATAGTCAATTTTGGGTGCTCTCCGACGTGCTAGACGACTCACTTGTCCCATTGTGCCTTGGGGCTCTCTCTCTAGAGTTAAACCAGCAGCCGTTACCTGGGTATTGACATAGACAAAAGCATATTGACAACCAAGAAATGGGAGACTGCGATGGGCACGTCTGGGCACTCTCCGACGTCTTAAACAACTCAATTTTCATGTTGTGCATTGGGGCTCTCTTTAAAGCCAAACGAGCAGCCATTAATTGGGCAGTGACATAGACAGAATCGTATTGACAAGAAATAAAAGGTTAACTGTTACGGTAACTTCCGGTTTTTTCGGCATTATCTGCAAGCCATAAACATTCCCAGTGTTGCGTTCCACGAGGCTTGATTTCCCAACGTTTTTGATCTATGCGGAATAATTTTCCAACTTTTATACAAGCATGATTACTTTCCTTTTAAGATTGGGTATATAAACCATATCAGATATGCGCTCTCCGAAGTGTTAAACAACTGAAATGTCATGTTGTGCCTTGGGGCTCTCTCTCGAGCCAAACCACTTAACTTAAACTAGCTAGTGTCATAGAAATCATCGTTTTGCCAACAAAGAAAAGAGACTGGGATTGGCACTTCGTGCTTATTAGCCGTCATCAGCCAGCCAAAAAAACCCTAGGTTTGCGTTTCACTAGGATTAAACTCGAAACATTTTTGATTGCAATGAAACACTCTTCCTCATTCCACACGAACAAGACGACAGCACCTTTTCGACTGGTTATATAAACCGTGTCAGGTGGGCACTATCGGACGTGTTAAACTACTCACTTGTCCCGTTGTGCCTTGGGCCACTCACTAGTGCCCATGCAGCTAACCTAAACTGGCTAGTGACATAGACAGAATCGTATTGACGACAAAGAAAACGGAGAATGTGTTGGGAACTTCTGGCTTATTAGCTCTCAACAGCCAGCCATAAGCAACCCCAGGTTTCCATTGCACGAGGCTCGCACTTGAAACGTTTTTGATTGAAGTGCAACACTCTACCATATGCCACAAAAGCACGATGGCATACCATTTTCAATCGGGTATATAGGATATGTCAGTTGGGGGCTCTCCGACTTGTTATGCGACTCACTTGTCCCGTTGTGCATTGCGACTTTATTGAGACCATTTAGCAGCTGGGAACTGGCCAGTGACAGACAAAATCATATTGCCATCAAAGGAAAAGAGACTTGGATGGACACTTCTGGCTTATACGGCATCATCAGCCACCCATATCCAAGCCCAGCGATTCGGTAAACGAGGCTTGAACTCACGACGTTTCTGATTGTAGTGAATGCTCTTCCATATGCCACACGAGCACAATGACTTTTCCTTTTCGATTGGTTATATAAGTTATGTTAGATGGGTGCTCTCAGACGTGTTAGACGAGTCACTTGTCCCGTTGTGATTCACGCCTCTCTCTAGATCCCAAACAGCAGCGATAAAGTAAAAAGTGACAGATGGAATCATTTTTCCAAAAAGAAATAGAGACTGCAATTTGCTTTTCTATCTTATTAGGCATTATCAGTTAGCTATAAAAAACTTTATGGCTGTTTTACTAACAAATAAAAGAGAAATTGATTTGCACTTCTGGCTTATTAGACATCATTAGCCAGTCATAACGAACCACAGCGTTGCAGTAAACGAGGATCAAACTGGCGATGAGATATGTAGACATCTTACGCTCTACTTACTGCAAGATGAGCACGATGACTTTCTCTTTTTGATTGCGTACATACAACATTTTAGGTGGGCACTATTCGATGTGTTAGACAACTCACTTATCCCGTTGTGTCTTAGGGATCTCTCTAGATCCCAAACAGCAGCCGTAAACTGGCAAGTGACAGACAGAAGCCTATTGCCATCAATGTGAGGAGACTTAGGTTGGTCTCTTCCGGCTTATTAGGCATCATCAGCCAGCCATATTCAAGTCTAGCGATGTGATAAACGAGGCTCGAACCTGTGACGTTTCTGATCGAAGCTCAACTCTCTACCTTATGACACACACGCATGACAATTCTTTGTAGTCGATTGTGTATATAATCCATGTCAGGTGGGTACTATTGGATGTGTTGGACGACATACTTGTTTTTTGTGCCTCAGGGCTCTCTCTAGAGCCCTTCCAGCTTCCGTAAACTGGCCAGCGGTAGACAGATTCGTATTGCCAACAAAGGAAAGGAGACTGGGATGAGCCCTTCTGGCTTATTAGCCCTCATCAGCCAGCCATAATTATCCCAGCGTTGCGTTGCAGGAGGCTAAAACTCGTGACGTTTCTGATCGAAGTGCAAAGCTCTATCTTATGTTACACACGCACGACAACTTTCCCTTTTCGATTGTGTATATAATCCATGTCAGGTGGGTACTATTGGATGTGTTGGACGACATACTTGTGCCTTTGTGCCTCAGGGCTCTCTCTAGAGCCCTTCCAGCTTCCGTAAACTGGCCAGCGGTAGACAGATTCGTATTGCCAACAAAGGAAAGGAGACTGGGATGAGCACTTCTGGCTTATTAGCCCTCATCAGCCAGCCATAATTATCCCAGCGTTGCGTTGTAGGAGGCTAAAACTCGTGACGTTTCTGATCGAAGTGCAAAGCTTTATCTTATGTTACACACGCACGACAACTTTCCCTTTTTGATTGTGTATATAATCCATGTCAGGTGGGTACTATTGGATGTCTTGGACGACATACTTGTACCTTTGTGCATCAGTGCTCTCTCTAGAGCCCTTCCAGCTTCCGTAAACTGGCCAATGGTAGACAAATTCGTATTGCCAACAAATAATAGAGACTGGGATTGGCACTTCCTGCTTATAAGCGATCATCAGACAGCCATAAACAACCCAAGGTTTGCGTTTCACAAGGCTTATACTCGAAACATTTTGATTGCAGTGCAGCACTCTTCCTTATTCCACACGAACAAGATGACAGTACCTTTTCAATTGGGTATATGAAGCATGTGAGATGGGCGCTCTCCGACCTGTTAAACGACTCACTTTTCCCGTTGTGCATTGGGCCACTGACTACGGCACATGCAGTTTCCTTTAACTGGCTAGTGACATAGACAGAATCGTATTGACGACAAAGAAAAGGGAGAATGTGTTGGGCACTTCTGGCTTATTAGTTCTCATCAGCCAGCCATAAGCAACCCCAGGTTTGCATTGCACGAGGTTCGCACTTGAAACGTTTTTGGTCTACGTTTAACACTCTACCTTATACCATACGAGCACGATGATATTCCCCTTTTGGATTGGGTATAAAAAACATGTCAGTTGGGGCTCTTCAACTTGTTATGCGACTCACTTGTCCCGTTGTGTCTTACGGATCGCTCAAACCTATCTAGCAGCCGTAAATGGGCTAGTGACAGACCAAATCATATTGCCATCAAATGATATAAGAAGTTGGTGGGAACTTCTGTCTTATACGGCATCATCAGCCAGCCATATCCAAGCCCAGCGATTCAGTAAACGAGGGACGAACTCACGACGTTTCTGATTGAAGTGAAACGCCCTTCCTTATGCCACACGTGCACAATGACTTCCCCTTTCGATTGGTTATATACCTTTTGTCGAATGAGTGCACTCAGACGTGTTCGACGAGTCACTTGTCCCGTTGTTCTTCACGCCTCTCTCTTGAGCCCAAACGGCAGTGATAAATTAAAAATTGAAAGACGGAATCATTTTTCCAAAAAGAAATAGAGACTGCGAGGCGCATTTCTATCTTATTAGGCATAATCAGCCAGCTATAAACAACCTTAGGGCTGTTTTGCCAACAAACAAAAGAGAAATTGATTTGCACTTCTGGCTTATTAGACATCATCAGCCAGTCATAACGAACCACAGCATTGCAATAAACAAGGATCCAACTAGCGACGAGTTATGTTGACGTCTTTCGCTCTACCAACTGCAAGACGAGCACGATGACTTTTTCATTTTGATTGGGTACATACAACATGTCAGGTGGGCACTATTCGATTTGTTAGACAACTCACTTCTCCTGTTGTGTCTTGGGGATCTCTCCAGATCCCAAATAGCAGCTGTAAACTGGCTAGTGACAGACAGAAGCATATTGCCATCAAATGTAAGGAGACTAAGGTGGGCACTTTCGGCTTATTAGGCATCATCAGCCAGTCATATCCAAGCCCAGCGATACGGTAAACGAAGCTCGAACTGGTGACGTTTCTAATCGAATTGCAACGCTTTATATTATGCTAACGAGCATAATGACTTTTCCTTTTTGATTGGTTATATACGGTTTGTCAGGTGGGCGCTTTCAGACGTTTTAGACGACGCACTTGTCCCATTGTTCCTTGGGCTCTCGCTAGAGCCATACCAGCAGCCGTTACCTTAGTAATGATATAGACAGAAGCGTTTTGATGACAAGGAAAAGGGAAACTGTGATAAGCACTTATGGGTGCTTTTTGACGTGTTAAACAACTCAATTGTCATGTTGAACCTTGGGACTATCTCTAGAGCCAAACTAGCAGCAGTTACCTGGGAAGTGACATAGACAAAATCGTATTGACGACAAAGAAAAGTGAGACTTTGATAGTCAATTGTGGGTAATGTCCGACGTGCTAGAGGACTTACTTGTCCCATTGTGCCTTGGTTCTCTCTCTAGGGCCAAACCAACAGCCGTTACCTGGCTAGTGACATAGACAGAAGCCTATTGATGACGAAGAAAACGGAGACTGTGACAGTCACTTCTGGGTGCTCTCCGACGTGCTAGATTATTCGCTTGTCCCATTGTGCCTTGGGGCCTTGAGTTAAACCAGCAGCCTTTACCTGGGTAGTGACATAGACAAAAGCATATTGACAAAAAAGAAATGAAAGACTGCGATTGGCACGTCTGGGCACTCTCAGACGTGTTAAACAACTCAATTTTCAGTTTGTGCCTTGGGGCTCTCTTTAAAGCCAAACTAGCAGGCATTAATTGTGTAGTGACATAGAGAATATCGTATTGTCGAGAAAGAAAACGTTAACTGTTACGGTTACTTCTGGTTTTTTCGGCATTATCTGCAAGCCATAAACATTCCCAGTGTTGCGTTTCACGAGGCTTGATTTCCCAACGTTTTTGATCGATGCGGGATAATCTACCAACTTTTATAAAAGCATGATTACTTTCCCTTTAAGATTGGGTATATAAACCATATCAGATATGCGCTCTCTGAAGTGTTAAACAACTCAAATGTCATGTTGTGCCTTGGGGCTCTCTCTCGAGCCAAACCACTTAACTTAAACTAGCTAGTGTCATAGAAATCATCGTTTTGCCAACAAAGAAAAGAGACTGGGATTGGCACTTCGTGCTTATTAGCCGTCATCAGCCAGCCAAAAACAAACCCCAGGTTTGCGTTTCACTATGATTAAACTCGAAACATTTTTGATTGCAGTGAAGCACTATTCCTCATTCCACATGAACAAGACGACAGCACCTTTTCGACTGGTTACATAATTCGTGTCAGTTGGGCACTCTCCGACGTGTTAATTGACTCACTTGTCCCGTTGTGCCTTGGGCCACTCACTAGTGCCCATGCAGCTACCCTAAACTGGCTAGTGACATAGACAGAATCGTATATACGACAAAGAAATGGGAGAATGTGTTGGGCACTTCTGGCTTATTAGCTCTCATCAGCCAGCCATAAGCAACCCCAGGTTTCCATTGCATGAGGCTCGCACTTTGATACGTTTGTTGATTAAAGTGCAACACTCTACCATATGCCACAAAAAAGCACGATGGCATACCATTTTCAATCAGGTATATAGGCTATGTCAGTTGGGGCTCTCCAACGTGTTATTCGATTCACTTGTCCCGTTGTGCCTTTGGGCTCCCTCTAGGTCCCATCCAGCTTCCATAAAATGGCTAGTGACAGACAGAACCATATTGCCATCAAAGGAAAGGATACTTGGATGGTCACTTCCAGCTTATAAGGCATCATCATCCAGCCATATCCAAAGCCCAGCGATGTGGTAAATGAGGCTCGAACTCACGATGTCTCTGATCAAAGTGCAAACGCTCTACCTTATGCCACACGAGCACAATGACTTTTCCTTTTCGATTGGTTATATGCGTTATGTCAAATGGGCGCTCTCAGACGTGTTAGACGAGTCACTTGTCCCGTTGTGCTTCACGCCTCTCTCTAGAGCCTAAACAGCAGCGATAAAGTAAAATTGACAGACGGAATCATTTTTACCAAAAAGAAATAGAGACTGCGATGCGCACTTCTATCTTATTAGGCATAATCAGCCAGCTATAAACAACCTTAGGACTGCTTTTCCAAAAAAGAAAAGGGAAATTTGATTTGCACTTCTGGCTTATTAGACATCATCAGCCAGTCATAACGAACCACAGCATTGCAATTAACAAGGATCCAACTGGCGACGAGTTATGTAGACGTCTCTTTCGCTCTACCAACTGCAAGACGAGCACGATGACTTTTCTCTTTTTCGATCGGGTACATACAACATGTCAGGTGGGCACTATTCGATGTGTTAGACAACTCAAGTCTCCTGTTGTGTCTTCGGAATCTCTCAGATCCCAAAACAGCAGCCGTAAACTGGCTAGTGACAGACAGAAGCATATTGCCATCAAATGTAAGGAGACTAAGGTGGGCAATTTCGACATTAGACATCATCAGCCAGTCATATCCAAGCCCAGCGATACGGTAAACGAAGCTCAAACTGGTGACGTTTCTAATCGAGATGCAACGCTTTTCATTATGCCTAACGAGCATTATGACTTTTTCTTTTTGATTGATTATATATGGTTTTGTAAGATGGGGAGCTCTCAGACGTTTTAGACGACGCATTTTGTCCAATTGTTCCTTGCCTCTCTAGAGCCAAACCAGCAGCCGTTACCTAGTAGTGACATAGACAGAAAGTTTTGATGACAAAGAAAAGACAAACTGTGATAGGCACTTATGGGTGCTATCCAACTTGCAAGACGTCTTACATGTCATGTTGTGCTTTAGATGTCTCTCTAGAGCCAAACAAG